>JAADXH010000002.1:0-119137 GCA_023337595.1 Globisporangium camurandrum
CCCCCCCCCCCCCCTTCGCACTTCATTTACTTCCGTGATCGAGGAGCTGTGCTAGTAGAAGACGTCCGCGAGGCTTTTACCGCACACTGGAGAACTGGTACGCGCGCAATGATGGACTGCTGCTTCAGCCCATAGTGCCAAGAGGATGCGTTGTCCACCCGTCAGTCAGTTAGAGTCACCAGCTCGTGGGCGGCAACTACTACTTCAGAAAAAGGTCATTTCGGAACCGATACCTGTGCTTGTTCGACAAGTTCTTAGAGCTCGAGAAATTCGGCATGCGGCTGTACAAATCAACGAGCAAGTTCGTGACGAAGGAGCTCTTTGGTGTCATGCTTTATTAGCAGTTGCGCACATTTGCGACGACTAAGTGGTTTTTTTTAACGATACACTAGTCTTCGCGATCTCTTTGTTGGTGCTATGTTTTGTGTTTCGTGGTTCGTGCACATACTGAAACTTTTTTGTGATTGTTAATGACTTGTTAGCTGCTGCCATGTCGAAATGAGATTCTATGATATATCATTTATTTGGTTAGTCGTCAGTGGTACATGATGCAAAAATGAAAATCACGCATACAGCATGCAAAAACGTCAGGTCTACAATGCTTTGAAAGAATTTCGGCGATCAAGAGAGTACAGCTATAAATTGACAAAGATCAAGGTAGCTCGAGCTGTTTACTTATGTGGAAGTGGGCTCTACAGTTGTAGGTGGAAGAAAATAATGTGCATCGAGATGGCGTGATGTATTTCGTTCCATATGAAATACACATTAATTCCAATACAATCATGCTATCCACGAAAAAACATATTTATGCACTTATATGACTGCCATAAATACAGCCACTGATTTCCACATTTTATGTACTGCGCAACCTCTGTATTGTTCACCATCTTGGTGTAATTGCGTTTAAGGGCAAATACGGATTTTGGATAAATAGTACTAAATGTCATTTTGGAAAAATCTTGCTACATGTGCGGTTGATTGACTACGACACAGACGGCATAATTACGTGTTCACATTCGCTAAAAGGAAGCGTATAATAGCCTACTTTGTGTGTAGCGAGTGCGACAAGGAATATAGGTGCAACCACAAACGGAAAGACGAAACCGTTCCTCACCATGGTTAATACAAGATGGCCGCCGCATCGTGGCATTTTATAAATCTTCAAGCTGTGGATGTGTCGTTCTTACATAAGGTTAGAATGTAGACCGATCCAATTGACGAACAGGAGATGAGGAGTGCGCCAGTGGGAACAGTAACAATTGTTCAGGATCGATTAAACAGATGACTTACACTTGCTATCCTACACATGCACGAACACAGCTACTATGTACTCCTCCACTAATTACATTATCGTCGCAGCTGCATCGCGATCATCTTGTCATCTTGCATTCTGTGCCGTCTCGTTGCTCAAACGGCTGAACTAACTGCATTCGAACACCAATACAACTATTAGAGTTTTGTATGTAATAATTGAAATGTAGTATGATTTATATAATGCCTGGAAATGGTAAACGACAAATTGGTAGTATGGAGTACGTTTACTTACGTCAGCCGCTGTAATACAGCAGCTTGTAACACTTTGCCAACATATACGAGTTGCTGGGTGATCTTTAAACAGCTACCAACAAAAACAAGCCATTTTATGGACACCAAAATACATAGGAACGCTGACAGTGCAATGACAGCTAGCTAAACAATTTATACAACAAATTGAAAGTATGGAGTATGTATACTGAAGTCCATCGCAGTATTACAGCAGCATGTAACACATTGCTAACATAAATAATTTGCTGGGTGATTTCTAAATAGCTACCAACGAAAACAAATCATTTTTAATAAACAACATAGATTGAAACACTGACAGTCCAGAGAATGTTAGCTGAACGCTACATAAGACACTTTGTACGTGATATTAATTATCATACGACTTGTAAGCTTCAACACAAAGCAAGAGCTTTAAAAGGGAATACTCATTTCATGCCATAAAGCACAAACTGTGTTGTATAACAGGACCACCCGTACGCTCTCATACTTGTCTGTAAACATTTCTGTATTTCGCTATGAATAATTCTGTAAATTGCAACACCTTTCTAAATCTTTGTCCAATCATTGTAAAAGTAGTTCGTGAAAGGCAGCTCAAAAATCAATATAATACTTAGAATAAAAGTCGTTTCTCCCAAAAACCAAATTGTTTAGGTAGCGACGCTCAACCAGAAAAATATACCGTGCTTATAATATCGACTAATGGAGATCGCAATACATGTCGTACGGATTTCCACCTGCGTGACACATGACGTACCTGATCTCCTTATAAGTCTACTTAGGAATTCAAAACAAGAGAGAGTGTTGACAATGCTAAGCATGGGACGCTTGAGTCAGTAATTAACGAAAGGGATAAGGAAGACGCGTGGATCTAACAGATACATTCCGTTCATCATACCAGTGGCGAATGGAACGAGATGCGCAAACACTGGTAGCCGATGGAGACTTGTCGGTCGGAGAGGATCCCATGAGTCACCTTTCACGCCAACGAAATTTCACTCTAAATCATTATCCGTTGTATCCATTCTGGCGGCTTTGTGCACCCTCTTTCTTCTCTTTTGTAATGCACCTGTATTTACGACTTACCAGGACCGTCGAGATTAAACTGATATTGTAATTTCGCCGTAGCTCAACGGAAAAAGTATGCGCCGATGTTGCAAGCAGAGGAGCGATCTGGCGAGGGCATTCTATGCTGTCGCTTTACAAAACACTGTATGGCAATTCTGATCAAATCATTGCGTGTTCCCTCTTCACGTTTCTTGCTGGTATACGCTGGGTCTTTTAGGGAGTTCGCGACGAGTTTCTTGGATTGTTGTATAACTGATCCGATAGCACAAAGTAGCATCCTTGAACTTTTGGCACCTAAATTTGTGCCAGCTTTACATTTGTCTGTTTGGATCCGCTGGGCGTCACCCTCACTTAGTAAATTCCGTAATAAACATGGCGATTCTTGTACGAATTAATTTGCCGTGCAGGCGTTTTGTATACCAATCATGTATTTTCTCAGAACGTTACAGAAAAGCTACATATCATTCTGTTTGTGCGATAAATGCTTCTGTTCAAGGTAATAGTGCTACCTGGAAATGTATTGCAATTGATTCGATTGTGACACATTTTCAGAGATTGGGCAAACAATGTAAAACAAAATTGAAATGTTTCGGGTGTCATCAGAACGTTGTCAAAGAATATCATGGCATATTGTGAAAATATCAACTGCAAGTGTCATCACTAATTGCTATATAAGGTTCTTTTTCTTAAGTGGTAAAGTTCTTAAGTTTTTACAGTCCATATACAGCATCAACAAAATGTCACGAACACATACATTGGCATCTTAATCAAATTTTTGTTCTTATGTGTGTATGTTGGAGATTGCATATTTGACAGGTAAACTCGTTACTGGACACGATACAGGTATATATGTATGTATGAGCGAGTCTCCAATACCGTTAGATAACTACACACACTAAACATGTATTTTCAAAGTGTTTAGACATCATTTTCCATTTCTTACATCGTTGGCACTAACAAGTCTGACTCGTCAAGATGCAATTTCCCCAAAACGAATGCGGATATTTACATTACTAGCATCAGTCACAGCGCACAAAGCGATATATACTCGTGAAAAATCGAGTTAGGCAGAGATACCAACATATTTTGATAAAATACAATCAAATACACATATTAAAAGAGCACCGTTTGCAAAATACACAATCCAAGGCAAACTACGACATCACCGAGTGCATACAGTATCCAGAGCACATGCTGCATCGTTATGTCGAAATTTATGTTTTTCGGATGACACATTACTGATTATATAAACATGGAAAATTGTTTATGTTTGCGCAGCAAGCTACATAGAAAAACAGCTACCTCTTAACAACTTACGTGTGAAACAGTTAGCTTTAATAATGAGTATGCATGTTTACGAGCAAGTGTGGGGCTGCGTCATGGCAACAGAGCTTTTATAACTGTATCTTGAGTTACTTATATTGGCAGCTGTTACTGTCAAATTTTGTCCAAAAGAAGAACAATACTGCACATCGTCATAAAACCACATATAAAGATAGCACTCGCAACACACGTATTCTGCATGAGCGGCAAAACATGTATTAGCTAATGCGGTAGTAGTGCTCATCAAAATGTTAAAAATATGTTTTTGAACTGTATTTCCAGGGTTAATCAATTAAAAGCAGTAGAAACTTTATCTTATAGTAACCGACACACAAGCAGCAACTTTTAGTGACTGTAATGCATGCGACCGCTGTTAAAAGGTACGATAGTTAAACCACCAATGTAGAGAGCCAGTGATTCTCATAATACGCTGGAAAATACAGAGGACCATACAGTTCCATTAGGTATTAGATACAGGCGGCGAGTACATTAATGATGGTTTGTAAGTAAGCTGCAAATATATAACTAGCTGCACAGGCAGATCCTTTTAACGCTAATGCTGAAGGAAAATGGGAGATTTCAACTTGCAGTTTACATCTCGAAATAGCAAGATCAATCATTGATATACTAACTCCCAGCCCGCCATTCTAACGGCTTGCAAACAACATGAAAATATTAGTACACGGCTGCTGATATCCATTACTATAAACAAAAGTATAGACAAACTCGCCTTTGTTGGCTATACCCAAATGTTTCAGTATATTCTATGAGACAGTTTTGAAATTATACACATGTATACACCATCAAGCTTTGGTTTTATGGATCGGTTTGTAAAAGTATGAACAACTATATTTTGTAACAGCTTGAGATACACAAGCTACAAAAAGATTTAACTTGCTTGTTTATCTTGCGTACATTGAACATTTTGGTAGATGCTAACTAACGGGCCCTGCCTATTTATATACCCATTCCTATTAGATAACCCTTTTCCGTTTGAAATGGTACAATAAGACTTGCATATCATGTGTAACCTCGTCACATAATATTATGTTTATATGCTTATAAAGACACACACTCCGTATTTGGCATACCAATGCGTATTGACCGAGTATTGAAAGCCAGATTCACATATTTTAGAGGCTGATAACACATTTACAGTATATTATTGGTAAACATCAGTAATAATGTTCTGTCAAAGAACAAATTCTATTGTGATCAAGTTATTTAGCACTCTACTTATTACAACACCCTAAATGTATCTAAGGTATCAGTATACGGTATATTAATTGAGAGGACCTGTTCGTATAAATGTCACAACAGGTCATGCAAGCACATGCTCTGGCGCATACATAAAAGGGTATAGTACGCTGCAAATAAATTTGTCTTGATATTGCAAAGATGTAGAAAAATGGAGGATCTGAAGTCGGTGAATATCTATAAAAATATGCAATGCACTGTCAGCACAACATACGCGATGAAAATGAGCTACACTATTTGTTGACATACTCACTTATGAGATCTATTTTATCATTTTATTGCGTTAAAAGCGCACGCTACAACGATATTGTGCGCACAATTGTATAGTACTGAATATACATCGATTTGGTTTCATCACTAGGCCGGTTTTTCCAGCGCTTTTGCACAAGTGAATTCTTGTGAGTTAGCATTATACACACTCCGGATTAAGTGAAGTCTAGATTGTAGTTGGGTTTAGACTTCTTGTGGCGTAAAGCGTTATACACTGAACTTATATAGCATAACAGTGATGTATTAATGTCATGGACAGCGAAGCAAATCCTTAGGTAACGTATATGCCAGCGAAAGCGCAAGGTAATGTTTATGTCCACAGAATGCGTTGAATTGCTCGTGTATGTTTGACTTCGAGTGTTAGCGTTTTCGACGTCTTCTACACCGTTTCCTCTCTATGTATGTCTACAGTATGTATACTACGATGAATGACTCCGAATACTATATCTCAGTAACGCCAATTATCATCGCTTTGCGTATACATACTATGCTGTTGCGTTGTTCAATGAGAAAATTAATTGGCTCTAAAATACGGCAAAGGTTGCTCCCATGTTCCGAATTATAGTCTTGCAATTTCATTGTAGTTAGGCTGTGTTGTTCATAAGTGTTTTTCTTGCGATCACATCTAAACCGACGACTTTCGGATTGCTATTGAACTGTATTGTAAGCGTCAGACAATACCATGGACTAGCAAAATGCAGGCATACAACAATACAACATGACAAGAATTGACTGCATGTTCAAACTCATTGTAATGAAAGTGCATGTAGTAGTAGCCTTCAAGGAGCAAGCAAATCCAAACTTAAGTTGGTGTTTGCATTGCACTCACATCCTCCAACAAATTGCGTCTCTTTTCCTTTGTTTAGGACCAATTGTATAAAAGCTTGTTATTAACTAGTTAACGGGTTGCATTATAGAGTAATTCAATGATTGATGACTTATGAGCGATTCACACAACCTTAACGTAACAAAGTGTAGTTAGATTGTCTGTAAAAAGCACTGTACTTTGACATAATTTCGAATCCATTCAACGGCGTACTTGTAGGAATACTGTCGCTTAATGATTCTTTTTGGTTTGGGTATGTATATTCTTGTGAACGATATGAAGTACGATCATTAAGTTGCAAGTACCATAGTGTATATTATTTGTTCGTGTACGACTTTTTCCACTGAAGAAGAACTTTTTGTCAGTTTAATTTGGCTATTCATCCAAATACGCAAGTCGATCATACATTTCACGATGCTTACCACGTTAGCGTATGTATTACAGATTGCGCTCTTCTACTCCGAAAAATATGATCGACAAAAGCTATACTATCTTTTTGTAGTTTTGCCATCACCAGTATGGATTATGTATTAATATATTATATGTTTGTTATTTTGCAGCCGCTTTCTGTATACTTGTAATGAGCTAAATACCGACAAATTAGTATAAAGGACCGCACGTAATTACCGTTCGTAACCACAAAATTGGGCGATATTTACAAACAAACGACACACAAAGCCTGCGCTTTGCGTACCTTGGTGGTACAGCCATGAGCAAATCACGTTCAAACCCTAAGAAAAAGTAACCCGAGTGGGGGTATGTTCTGCTATTTGCAAGTATAAATACTTGCACTATGTTTTTACTAGAACATGGTTTCGATAAGAAGACGTTATAGAACCTGGGCAAAGGCGCTTACCATTTACTATGCACCTTAAGAAGATGAATAGTTGTGGAAATATACAGCCACTACTTTTCACTATATCATCTTGCACTTTTATAACGTACTCAAGTGACAAACGACAGCGTGATGTATCATTTTTTCTAACAACTATACAGCTGTGAAGTGAGTTTTGGTAGCGCAACGTACTCCAAAGTTATTGGATTTGCGGTCAATACGAACAGCTCTTAAGTTTTCTGTATGGTTTTTGAATTTTAACTATGTCACAATGCATTGTTTAATGACAAACCTTCACACACAAACATAGAGTCCACTTATATACATATTCTTGCTTGTTGCTATTCATCATCAGATATGTCTTTGGATTGTATAAAACAATAGAACGTTAGAGCGATTTTTTGGATATACCTGATTTAGGGGTCACCTTGAAACGTTAAAGTGGGGGCTTAGTACAAAAAGGGTTACGATAGTATTTAGCGTTTACGTGCGTATCTACATGTAAAAAATAAATACATTTGCTTTGTGTCGAATGATTGTAAGAACTGCGGTCCTATTAATGTACAGCTTAATTTGCTTGCATTTGACAGGCCAGCAATTTTGCAGCTCATACCAAATTAATTATGTACAAAAATTACAAATGTATGAGTGAACAAAATTTCGTACAAATGCTATAGTCTATGGTGCCTTAAGGTTTTACAATAAGATATGTTAGTGTCTGAAGGACACTTTGTTAGAAAACGATAAGTGGTTTCATTTACAAATGCATATGCTTTCGTAGATCTGTTAACACTGATGTAGTATATATATAAAAGTTAAGTGACTTTGCAGCAACATTATGGTAATATGTATTGAATCTTAATAAACCCAATGCGTATTTCATATACATTCGCTACACAGTTGCATAGGTCAAACTTTCTATGATGTTGCATTGAATTAGTACTAGAGTGAACTTGATCTTTTCCTGTATGTTTTGGTTGTACAGATTATCAAAGTCGTATTTGCATTATATCAAAATTAGAGTAATCTTGTTCTTTTCTGCATGTTTTGGTTGTACACATTATCGAGGTCGTAATTGTGTATAATTTGCTAATGGCCCCATTTGTTGGCTACATTATTGCCGCGATGTTGCATGACGCTGCACACTTTCAGCTATAATTTCAGTTTTTCGATCGTAAAACCATTGTGACGACAAATACACATGGTCAGTATATTTTTTTGAACAGGGGGTGTGGTGGCAGTCTTTGCATGCAACTTAGTCACCCAATTTCAGCTTTCTCCCTTTATCTCTTTCTCTATCTCTCTCTGTATATATATAGCCACTATTTGCTGTCATGGTGTCAGTCATTTCCGAACTGCAAATGTGACCACAGCAGAAAATCATTTCTTACAGAATAGAGTTGTCAGGTAAAAATATTGTCAGCTACTTTGCTGTTACTTATCTAACTCAACATGATCCCTAGGTAAACATGTCATTGCCATATATCTGCTTTGATGAGTATTGCTACCGTTATTCACCAAGATGTAATGTTTTTATCGCTCTTGTTGCTATCACAGCTATATAGATGAAGTGAAAACTGTCAGCGAAATGAATGGTAAATACAGCATATGTTTGGATCGGACTGGTGATATTATTGTCATTGGTCCACTACATCGAAGTAAGCAAAAATCGAGCCATTTTCAAACGCGATTTCCCCAAAAATTCGTTTTTGTCCAGTGTCCGATTTTGATTCTCGAAAGAAGCTCCATACTATTGTTTCATTTGCGTACTGTAGTTAGCAAGCGTTCTCTTTTTACTAAATCATTTTGCTTCGTAGCCTGCAAGTAAAACCAACTGCGTAATGTATCATTTTGTCTAAGCGTTGTGTTATTCACCAAAATGTTTTGACTATCAATTTGGTGATGCTCTCACAGCAATAGAGATAGCAGGTGAAAATTGTCAGCGAAACGTGCTGTTATTCTCCAAGCCAACAATTTTACAGTCAATTGTGGCCAGTCGTTCGTCTTGAGTCTGTTGCTGCGATCGCATTGACACCTTGCGCCTCAAGCGGCCAATTCGTTTATTCGCCATCTACGAGTGATCAGTCAAAATGGTGCGTGTGCATCCTGCCGATGCGCGGCTGTCTCAGCGACGACAGCTACAGCGACTGTGTGATTGTGTGTACACGCACGCGTGTCTGCAAGCACGCATCCACTCGATCGCGGCACGACACGGAGCAATGCGCTGACGTCTCGCTTCTGTTTGTGTCTCTCGCCCATCTGCAGCCAGCTAAGAAGGTTCTGAAGAAGACGACGACGACGACGACCACGAAGGTCACCAAGTCGGCCAAGGGCACGAAGGTGTCGGGTCGCCCCAAGAAGGACCCACTCTTCGTCTCGACGCCGAAGAACCTCCGCCTCGGCGGTGATGGCCAGGTATAATTCACACGCCACTCGATTATTTACCAAACGATGTGCCGCAAGGCGCCACGTGCTGGTTCACGTTCTCCAGAGGCGCGATCGCTCGAGCGTCGACGCACAGTACGCGCTCCGCTGCATCTGCAAGAGCATGAGCGGAACTGCGTCGGCCAGTCGCTTACGACCGAGCGGTCGTTGCATTTTCAACTCTGGAAGTGTAGCGGGTCACCACGACCGCAATGACACAAACTTTGTGGTCGCTCCAGCTCGTCTCTCGCTCTGAGAGGCGGCTGGGCACCTCAAAGGGTACGAACAGCGTCCGACAGCTCTGTCGAGTCACACTGCGACCGCTGCTGCGAATCGCAGCTGTGTCTTTTTACGCCTGCTTTGCTGGCTTTTGCGTAGCGATAGCGACTGTCGATAGACTCACGCGCTCTTCCTTCCTCTGTTTGTCTCGATTTCACGACCACAGGTCAAGCGCGACTTGTCGCGTTTCGTCCGCTGGCCGCGCTACGTGCGCATCCAGCGCCAACGCAAGATCCTGTACCAGCGCTTGAAGGTCCCACCATCGATCAACCAGTTCACCCAGACGGTTGACAAGAACATGGCCGCAGACTTGTTCAAGCTGTTGCTCAAGTACCAGCCAGAGACGAAGGCCGCGAAGACGTTGCGTCTGCGCAACATCGCGGCTGGCAAGGAGGAGGCGTCGGCACCACCAGCGGTTGTCAAGTACGGCCTGAACCACGTGACGTCGTTGATTGAGAACAAGAAGGCGAAGCTCGTCGTGATTGCGCACGACGTGAACCCGATTGAGCTCGTTGTGTTCCTCCCAGCGCTCTGCCGCAAGTTTGACATCCCGTACTCGATTGTGAAGGGCAAGGCGCGTCTTGGGCAGCTCGTGCACAAGAAGAACGCCGCGGTCGTGGCACTCACGCACGTGAACAAGGAGGACAAGAGCAAGTTTGACTCGCTCGCGTCGGCGTTCAAGACCAAGTACAACGATGACTCGACGACGCGCCGGAAGTGGGGCGGTGGCATCATGGGCCTCAAGACCCAGAAGAAGCTCGAGCTCCGTGAGAAGGCGATCGCGGCCGAGCAGGCGAAGAAGGCGCAGTACTAGACGTGCAGCACGACGTCTGCGATTCGAGTCGTGTAGTAGTGTGTCGTTTGCTAGTGAAGGAGATTAGCAGACGCGCGCAGTGCACGAATGACTCAATTGGCTGAATAAACATCTCTGGCGATACGATGTAATGGCTTGTGCTTTGTGGTTCATTCTGGCCGGAGGATGGGATGTGAGTGTCTCGTGACGTCAACGCTGTCCATGTCACATGGGTCAGTGGGTGATGAATCGCAATCGTCGCGCAAGGATGGTGGTCACTCATGGACAGCGTCAGCTTCATCGATAGCCACACATGAACAACCTCAGCTGACGAATGCAGCAACGGCGTTTAGTTGTCGAGACGCACATGTGCTTCATAGTGGCCGCCGACTCTTTCAAGAGCACACCAGCAGCTGGTTACATGCAGCACAAACATGCGCGTACGTAAGCAGCCGGTGATTGCGCTGTTTAATCTCGTCAGTCCTCCCAGATGGCATCGCTCTGAGCTCTGAACTCTAGTATTCGCATCCTCAATCCGACGTACTTCCTCTTCCATCTGCATGATTCTGCCCACACGACGTCACTCTCGTTCTTCCGTCGTCTTGCACGCCAACAGCGAGACCATACCTCGACAGCACCAGCACCGCATGCATGAAACCACGATGAATGCTACAACCCGCATCACCACCACCACCAACGCATCTACACAGCATGTGCCAACAGCAGCGCGACTCCAACGCGCGTCGCATCTCGCAGACATTCGCCGCGGCGCGAGTCTGAGCGACGTGCGCGTCGAAGTGAACGTCGCACACACAAAGAGCCGCCTGAGAGCGCGCTTCTTTGTCGAGATGGCGTGCGTCGACAGCGCCACGGGCGTCATTACCGCCAAGTGGGGCTTTGGCATCGACATGGCCGAGATCAAAGCGTTCGAGACGCAGCTGCTGCGGCTCGTGAAGAAGCACAGTCGTGGCAGCAGCAAACGTAGTAGCAGTGGCGCTGCTGCTGTCGGCAACAGCCACAAGACTGCAGCGTTGCTGCTCGGCCACACACCATCTCAAACTGCGCTGTGCACACATTGCGCGATGTGCAGCGAACTGCGCGGCGAGATGAAGCAATGGGACAAACTCTCGCGCTTGGACGCGATCGGGAAGCGCCACATGGACGTCAAGTGCACGCTCGTAATCGCGTTCTTCCGGCGTCTGTTGCGCGTCATATACACACGCGCACAGTGGCTCCACGACTGTGAGCTCCTGCGGGAGATCTTGCGCCGCACCGAGTCACTCTGTCGTATCGAGTACCCAAACGACCGTGATGCACTCAGTGTCATCGCATCGCTGCAGCGCATTGCGCCATTGCCAGTGACAGCAACAAAGGGCATGAGCATCCTCAACGACACGAGGCATACTGGCAAGGACGACGACTGTGCGATCTGTCTGAGCAGCTTGCACGCAACGAGCGACGCCACAGGAACAAACAGCTATAGCAGTTCGCCATCCCACGACGGCGTCGAGCTCGGCTGTGGCCATCGGTTCCATGACACATGCATCTGTTTGTGGTTCCACACACGTCTCAACTGTCCCATCTGCCGCACGCACGCTGCCAGCAGTGCAGCCGTCTAGTGATGCCGCCGCGCAGTAGCGTAGTGAGCTAGTTGTAGTCTATAAAACAAAGCTGTTGCTTCTGTTTGTATACATCATCCTCGCGTCTTGTACTATCGCCTACTCTGTCTCCATACTACTCGACGAGCAGTTCAATTGCACTCGCGTTCTCCCGCAGCGTCGCAAAGTGCAGTGCGTCTTCGCCAAACGTGTTCTTGAGCTTCGCATCGGCGCCATGCGAGCGCAAATAGTCGAGCACGGCCGTCTGGTTTTTCTTTGCAGCAATGATGAGCGGCGAGTAGCCCTGTGCATCGCGAGCGTTTACGTCTGCGCCAGCAGCAACGAGGAGCTTGACGACCTCGAGGTTCGGCCGGTCGCAGTAGCACGCATGATGGAGCGGCGTCGACCCGTTCTACTTGCAAGTAGGCAGTGAACTGTAAGTCGAATGATCGACACTGTCAAGACGAGCTAGCAACAAGGACGCACGACGTTCTGGATCGCGATCTTTGCGTCTGCTTCGAGCAGCTTGGTCACGCAGCCAGCGCTGCCAGTGCGTGCAGCGTTGTGCAGCGGAGCATTCCCAAACTGCGTGTGGGAGATTAGACGAAACGAACGTGAGTGTGAGCAACTGCACGCAGCGATAAAGACGTTGATGAAGTTAGATAACGCACTTGGTTCTGCATGTCGACGAGCGCTGAGACAGACTGGTTGGTATTTTGTTGGATCTTGGTGAGCAGCAGCGCAAGGATCTCCGGTGCATCACGGTACGCTGCTTCATGTAGTGGACTATTGCGATCCTGTCGATGTGTTCATCGTTTGTGACGTGTATGGGTGTCGAGCCGGCATACATATGCATGAAGCTCACACAACACACGCGCTACAGTGACATGCAAAAACGCACTGGTGTCTTGAGTGCGCCAATGTCGGCGTTTGCACCGAGCAGGACTTCGACGACATCCTTGTGCCCGTTCATGATCGCTGCAATGATCGGCGTTGCACCATACTGTGTTTGCACATCACAAGCATCACGTCATGCGATCGTCTTGTCAAAGCAAGTGCTGGCACACAGAGCATATCGCACGATTGCTACACATGCTCGTATGTACCGACTGCGAGCGGTGCCAGTTGATGTCCGTGTTTGGGTCGCGCACGAGCGCTGCGACTGCCTTGGCGTCGCCACGCTCGCTCGCTTGGAAGAGCTCGAGTGTCTCACTCGTCACGACACGGTTGTAGCTCATGACGTCGCGTTGATCGACTGATGGCGTCGTGTCTGTGGAGGTGTCTACAAGGATGATCGATGACGATGTGTGTCGCTGTGTCGCTTGGGCTAGAAATTTGTATCAATTGTAGGATGCACTTCACGTCTGTTGTGCTACCGACTCGAGTTTGTCTGCAGCAAAATCGGTGACTCTTGCACTTTATGCATCGATATCTGTACAGTAAAGGAAAACAGAGTCGAATGTTACTGACACCGACTGCGACGCTTTTTCGTCGTGGCTGCTTGAAGCACTTTCAACTGCGAAATGATGCACACGCGCTACAGCGTCAGTGCGTCATTTACAGCGATAACGCCTCGACGACACACACAGCGATACACATTACAGCACGTAAGCTACCAACACCTCGACGACACACACAGCGATACCGATGGCGCCGACAGCAACAACACTCGCCGTGGTGGCGGCACTCGCTAGTGCAATCACACTACCAGCGAACGCGCGCTTGGTGATTCCCGACATGCAAACAGGCTGCAGCGGCGTACAGGAGCTGCGCGATCTGCTGTTCCACGACAAGCCCAACCGCGCAGGCGAGTCGCTCGCGGAGCTGCTCACGGCGTGCACGCGCCCGCTGCTGTACGTATCACACAAGTGGGCAAGCCACGACGACGCAGTGGCGTACTGCCAACAGGACGAGTGTAAGCGCGTAGTCGCGACGCTCCAGACGCTGCCGTCGTGCACGTGGCAGCACATCCCCAGCGACGCCGAGAACGAGCTGCTGGTCGCGCAGCGCATGCTCGAAGACTGTAGCGACAAGTGAGGCCGCCGTTTGGCTTAGTGCGAGCAGCAGCAGGAGTTGTAGTGAGCGCTGACTATTGTTAAAGCAGACAAGAGCGACATATTTGCATATGCATGCCGTTGAGCAAGAGCAAGAACGACGATGCAGGAAGAACTCAGTAATGAAGCGTCTGCACGTGTTACATGCGTCTTGCGCACGCTACGCCATTGCGATCAATGACAAGCTACATCGATAGGGTCGGCGACATGCTAAAGTGTTAGTATGCTTCAAGTGGTCTGTCGTAACGGTCACAAAACAAGTCTGCTAGTCATTTGAACTACAATCGCCCCATCGAGCAAGATAATGGTGCCACCTGCGGCGACACGGACACAGAGTGATGCGTTGCGCGCGCAGTCGACCCGAGAGGAGCGACACAGCTCTGCATCGTTGTCTGGCGGTGGCAATGACTCGAATAGTCATGCAGCGCAAGCCGTGCAACCGCTTTCGAGCGACAAAATCGCAAGCGCAAACAGCAACACACAGTCGGACGTCAAACATGACACAACATCACACGCAGCGACTCGATTGAAAGCGCTGTCCGTGCCGTCAAAGGCACTCGGACGTAGCGACACCGAGAATGCAGCCAGCAATCGTACGATCGTAGTTGCACCGAATCAAGCGTCGTCGAAAGAGCCCAAGCTGCTGACAGTTGCGAGAGCGCTTATGCGCAACCCGCTGTCTCCACGCCCGAGAGCTGCGACTACAGACGCTGTTCCAAGTAGCACCACATCGACAGCAGCAGCGGTAAATGGAGCGAGCAGCCAGTCGACTACCGCGTCAGACAAACCGGCGTTCACAACCGGCTTTGGCAAGTTTCGTCGCGCGATTACGAGTACGAAAGGCGAGTGGATCAAGGACACAACGAAAGCTGAAGCGCTGCTCGCATCGCAGCAGTCGGAGCGACAGCGCATCACCAACCCAACACCAGCGCTCTTGTCGGCAAAGCAGCGCTCTGCCTTGCGCGTTTCAGCAGCACAGCCACCTGGCGATAGCGATGATGCTTTCAGTGGTGCTGATGCCACAAAGAGCGTCCAAGTACATGCACTAGACTTAGGCCAAAGCGAGCATGACGACGACAGCCACGAAACGTCACGTTCTCACCCACCCACTGAGCACGCGAGCCATTCGCTCGTTGACGATGTCTGCACGACACTCGATCGACTCGTGACGCAACTCGACAGTGTTGACGTAAAGAAACTGCACGCGATCCGACTTGGTGGCGAGCTCCGTGGGTTGCTCGGCAAAGCACAGGACGAGTTTTACGCGTACGAGAGCGCGTTCGTCGAGCACGCGAGCCAAGTCGGCGTCGCGATCGCGCTGCAAAACTTCGCAGCGTCGCTCCAGCAGGTGTTTGAGACCATCGCGCGGCTGCAGACAACGAAAGCGCTGTTCTTGCTGAACAAGAAGTTCAAGCGCGAGGTGCTCTTTGCGTTCCAGGAAATCAATTCGTACTACACGTCGCTGTTCATGGAGCTTGCAATGGCAGTCGCGATGCGCTCGGGCATTGTGCTGCCGCTACCGAGTCCCGTCAAACCCGAGCCACCACCTTCTGTCGTCGTAGAGGAAGAGAAGGAGGAGTGCCTACCAACGCCACCACCACGTACGCTGTGATCTCGATAGTAGCACTAGCGTGCGTTCATGTGCGGCGCAAAGACAATCCCACTGATACTATTACTGTCCATGACCATTGCTGTACACGAACGCAGCACCAGCGCTGCCGACAGCCGACATGCTCTGCCTTGAAGCGCATCAGTTCTTCTACGGCCATCGGCGCGCAAAAGACTATGCGAAGGCATTGGACCTGTACAAAGTGCGTCCTCGGTCACATGACTACCGAGCAGCTGATCGAACTGACCATAACACACACTGCATTCCATTCCCGCTCATGCTCACTCGTGGCCTTTAACGACAACACTCATAGCTTGCAGCAGAGCTTGAGAGTGTAGAGGCATCTGCAAGTCTCGGAGCTATGTACGCTGAGGGCATCAGCGTCGAGAAAGATCTGCTTGTCGCCGAGACGTGGTTGATTGAAGCAGCAAGTGGCGGCAGCATCGATGCGTGCTACTCACTTGGTCGCATTCTGGTGCGTCGTCCGCTGTCGACGAGAGAGCATGCTCGACGTTTGACTGGCAGCAAATGCCGTCTTACAGTTGTGAGCTTGTCTTGTGTATGTCAACAGTGCGAGCGAGCGCGACATCAAACGCAAAACGAAGTCAAGCAGCGCGAGACGTACGACCTCGCGATGGTTCGCTTTGCACACGCCGCGGCGCACGGCCACAGCAGCGCGCAGTATGAGCTCGGTGCGGCTGATAGACCCGCGACCGCCGTTTTGCATGCGCTACTGCTGCTGCGGTAGTGACTCACGGGCATACGGTTGCGGTGCTGGTTGCTCTCTGATGTATTGGCTAGGTGTGCTGTATGAGAATGGATTCGCTGGCACTTGCGACGAGCCCCAGGCGATTGAGTGGTACAAGCGAGCAGCTGCACAGGGCCACACTGATGCCGAAGCGAGTCTCGGGCGGCTGTTTTACGCCAGCGACGGACATGTCGAACGCGACATCACCCAAGCGATCCACTTCTTCCAACGCGCAGCGTCGAAGGTGTGTCCACGTTAACTGCATCGTGATGCTGTACTAGCAGTAGTCGAGAATGACAAGAACCACTCTCACGATGTTATAGAACGACGCAAGCTCGCAGCGATGCCTCGGTCGCGTGTTTGCGAAAGGCGACGGCGTAAAAGTTGACCTTGAGCGAGCGATCGCGTTCTACCGCAAGGTGCGTCCAACGTTGTTTGGTCTTTCACTCTCAATCGGAACACTGTCGCCTAGTTCGTCAATTGCCACAACCCTTCCTGACCATGCCATGGCTGCTTTGTCAAGTGTAGGCAGCTGAGAGTGGCAACTGCCTCGCGATGTTTGAGCTCGCACAGCTCCTGCTCGCGCCAGAGACTGCCGTGCACGAGAGCTCGGCAGCGACCGTGCGCTTTGGTGACCGCGAAGACGTGCACGACGAAGCGCTGCGGTTGCTACTGAACGCTGGCGCGCGCGGGATCGTCGACGCGTTCTTTGCGCTCGGCGAGTTGCTCGAACACTCCAAGTTCCTCCGTGACAAGGCCGCAGCACTGCGATTCTACAAGAAAGCAGCAAATGCGACGCCGGTGCGTTTGATAGTGTTGGATGTGTGACTACGATAGTGACAGCTATGCGTTTGCGTCACTAACACGTGCGCCATTGAGAATGCCTACAGAGCCATCCAAAAGCAGCAAAGCGAGCTGCTGCGATGCACTACGCCGGCATCGGCACGACGCCAGACAAGTGGAAAGCTCATCGGCTCTACGCGATCGCAGCGAATGGCGGCGACGCCGAGGCACTCAACGCACTTGGTGCGTCGTGCATAACGCCTGTTACGAATTGCCTATTGCTGCTGAGAGAGCCACAGCAACTCAAATACGCAATTGATGGCGAGCGATGTTGTTTATACTATGACTACCGACACTTGCAGGGTTGATGTACGAAGAGGGCGAAGGCTGCGACGTCGATTTCAAGCAAGCGGCTACGTGCTACCGCCACGCAGTCGAGCTGCGCAACCCACACGCGCACTTCAACCTCGCGTGTCTGCTGTCGCAAGGCAAAGGCGTCGCGCGGAACCAGGACGCTGCGCAGATGCATTATCAGAAGGTACTGTGCTGTCGATGCTGTATATATATACAGGATCGCATGGTGCATTGCTACCGCATGTATGCGTTGCGACGACGCACCGACAAACAAGACAATCACCAACACAATGCGCGAATCACGCTCGTTACACAGGCACTGGGTCTTGGCTACGCGCTTGCACGCGACTTCATTACGCCACCAACCGAGTGAGTCGACAACTAACAACACACACAGCATCAGTAGCAAAAATCTTGCCATTACTTAATTGACCAGCACTTGCCAGTCAAGAACCAACCACAACGCACCCGAAAATCGACAAGTAGCAACGAGAAACAAAGCCACGGAGCCACTCAAACCACACCACAGAGATCCGTCAACACAAACAAGAACGAGCGATTCATCATCTTATGATGAGAGAGGCAAGTAAGAGAAGAAAGCAGCTGCGCCGCGCTCACAGACGATTCGTTGCGCAGACAACTACAGCTTCTTCACCAGCAGTAGTGGGCCCACTGCTGCTGACGAGTGCTGTATCGTCCCACACGCAGATCGAACGCAAGCGAGCGCGGCGCACGCCAAGTGATAAGAGTGATACGTGATATGCAAACGAGCGATCGTTACAACGACGTTAGAAGCTGCGAGGGTGAGAGCGTCTGCGGAAGTCATGACGTCCTGCAATTCTTCATGCACCATGTATCTTGTCTTGGTCTTCCGCGTCTCCACCCTTTTGTCGTAGTCGCCACTGCCACTGCCACAGGACCACGCACGCACACTTACGCAAACTCACGGCGTGCGTACGTGTCTTCGTCCATAAACTCTACTGCAACCGTGCGGTTCGCAAACCCACGACCGTGCAAGTCGTTCGCCGCGCTCTGTGCCGACGCCACGGCATCAAACTCGACAAAGACCTGTCCATGCAATCCCATCGTTAGTTTTTCCGTCAATCTGGTCGAGCACATCGAGCCAGTTTCACAGAGAAGCCGCTACGACAACGATACATACCTTGCCAACAGCGCTTGCGACGCCGCCATCGCGCGGTCGTGGCACTGCGATCGAGACGACGCGACCAAAGCGCTCGCACTCGGTCTTGATGTCGTCGACAATGTCAGTAAACTCTTCTTCATCCTCCAATTCGTCGGGCGTGACCATGTTAAGGAGCACGACGACGCGCGACGGCGTCCCGATAATCGGTGCGAGACCGCTGCCGAGATGGTGCATCGGCGGTGGCGGTGGCGGCAACAGCATCCCACCGGGCATCATCATCGGCCCATTGCCAAAGTCGCTACCGCCACCCATACCAGCTTTGTGCTCATTGCCCATTGCGAGCCGGACGGTCAACGTCTTATCGCCGAGCTGCATGTTGTTCAAACCAGCGACCGCATCGTCTTTGTTTGCATCCTCCATGTATTCACAAAAGCCGTAGCCTTTCGACAAGTTCGAACTCAACTCCTTCACGAGGTGGAACGACCGCAATGGGCCAAACGCTTGGAGCAATTCCTTGACCTGTTCTTCGTTCAAGTGATACGGCAAACCGCCGATAAAGACTTTCCCTGGACCATCGACGACGGTCGTCGATACGATCCCAAGCGCTGCGAGATTCAGCTGTGGGATCGGTCCAACGTCCAGTGGGACGCCGGCTGGGTTGTAGTCATTCGGGCGACGGATCTTGAGTGGCTGGCCACGGAACGCAACACCGTCGAGCGTCATACACGCCGTCGTCAATTCGATCGACTGGAGCTCGACAAACGCAAAGTGGCGCTCGCGGTTGATGTAGACCGACACGACAGCGCCGCCATCTTGGCGTTCGCCGAGCGCGCGGTCGATCACGTCGTTGAAAAAGTCCGTGACGTCGGATTCCGTCACTTCGTCGATCCCACCGACGTACAAGCGACGCGCATGACGCGTCTGTTGCGACAAATTCGACGATTGCGCTGGTTGACGCGACGGTGCGTTGTAGTGCTAATGAGTAGATGCGCAGTTAGTGTGGCAAAAGGCGTTAGATCCAAAGCGAAAGGGTTAGAAGATCAAGGTGCACGTGTATAGGGTAGGTGAGCATAAGCGGTGGATGAAAGACGAGCCACTAGCTCCAAGGAGCGAGCAGAGGAGCTAGCCATACACATAGATAGACACCGCATCGATCATATGCGATGGCAGCACACAAGCGACAAGGCGGAACAACAACAACAACAACGACAGCGACGACGACGATCACCATACAAGAGAATCGATCATCGCGTCAGCCGTCGAGTCGTCTCTCCACTGGCCTCACTCCTTTGCACTCAGCCCCACTCCCACACATCAATAGACAGAAATGTACACTCAATCGACTCACCCCTGGCGCAAATGCATTTCCTCCTGCATGTTGCTGGTGACTCGATGTGCCAGCAGTCGATGGCGGCGGCGCAAACGCAGTCGCAGGCACCGGGCCTTTTGCCAATGCCGCCAAGCTCTGCTGCAAGATCGTCTGTGCAGCGTACGCCGCTGCGGTCTCGGGCGTCACGCCAGGTGGCAACACGTCAAACTGCGACGTCTTGCGGCGCCGCACGATCTTTGGCGAGCGACTGCGGCTGCGCGACGCACGATGGCGCGAACTGCGGTGGCTGCTGCGGTGGCTACTGCGCTCGCTGCGGTCGCCACGCTCGTCGCGCGTGCTGCGGCTGCTACGACTGCTGCGCCGCTCGCGGCTGCGGCTCCGATCGGCGCGTGGCGAGCGGCTTCGATCGGCTTTCGACGACCGCGACGATCTCGACGTCCGCGACTTTGACGACCGACGACGCGACGAACTGCGATCGCGGCTGCTGCGGTCCTTGCGACTCTCGCGGCTGCGACTGCGACGCGACGACGTGCGCTCGTCGCGGTGCGATGCGGACGTCGACGGTACTGGTTCCTCCCGGTGCGCGCTGCTCTCGTGCTTACTAGCAGACGAGGAGCCATTGCGCTCAGACAGGACGCGGACGTCACGCACAGCAGGATCCTATTGTAGTTGCATGGGAGGGCAGCATATCGTCAGTCGTCCGTAATATAAAGGAACAAGGATAGACAAGACAAGAGGCGTGAACGTACAGGAGCGTCCGCAAACTGCGGTGGAACTTTGATCGCTGCTGCTGGCGCCGATGGCGCCTGCAGGTGCATCGGCACGTACTGCAGCGCTGGTTGTTGTTGTTGGAGCGACTGCGGCGGCACTGCTGCTGGCTGTGGGTACGCTTGGTGCTGTGCGTACTGCGGCTGCTGTGGCTGTGCGTACTGCGGCTGTGCATATTGAGGTTGTGCGTACTGCGGTGGCTGTTGGCGGTACGCGGCCATTGGGGGCTGCACAGGAGCAGCGACTGCAGCAGGTTGGTACTGTTGCTGCTGCGGTGGCGGCGGTGGTGCAGCGCCACCTTGTTGCTGCATTTGCTTCGTCATCCACGCAGGCATCGTGAGTGCTCGCCCTCGTCCTGCCATCGTTGCGTACTTGTGTATGTGGGGGTACGTCTAGACACAAGTGGAATGGAGAGGAGAGGTCGATCGATGTGTGCACGCGACGTCAAGAAGATGCCGAGTTGCTTCGTCGGCAAGTCGCGACTGCTTGGTTGCTTTGCTGTTGCTTTCAAGATTGCTCGATCCCTCTTCGCCATTAAAAGGGAAAAAACAAAATATCTTCGTTTTTGTAAGAAGCTCAATCTCTGGGACAATTGATATGGAAGATGCAATTCCAACACACAGCGAAACACAGATTACCGGTATACCGAGATAATATTCGAAGTTGAATGTCTGTTTGACCTACACGCTCCATACTCCATACTTCGGCGTCCTGCACCTGCAACATCGAGTGCTTCACGTCATAACTTACGAGACAATATCAACAGCGACACTATTGGCTTTGAAAATCGTCATTCTCATCACTTCCTCGTAAACAAACTGTTGTTGCTGTTCGCTCAGTCTCTCGCGTACCATTTGCTGTCACTCATGTCATCAAGCCTTGCCACCTACATTCGCAACCTGCAACGATCACAAGCATCTGTCGCCTAGCGACGGTAGTCCGAGTAGCTGCGCGACGTTCGGTCGTCGTGGCCACTGCTGCCACTCGGTGGCGCTGCAACGGAGCCATAGCCTCGGTCGTAGTAGTCGTCACGGCGCTGCGTTTGCGCAGGTGGCGGTGAGCGCTCGCGACGACGATCGCGCGAGTCCGAACGGCCAGCGCCGGCGCCACTGCTGCTGCTCGTGCGGTAGTAAGACTCGTACCGGTCGCTAGTGCTGCTGGTGGTTGCAGCGGGCGCTGCCTGCGAGCCGTAGCCGCGGTCGGCGTACCGCTGACTCGTGCTGCTGTTGTTGTACGACTGGTCGTAGCTGCGGCTGCTGCTGCCACGGTCGCGCGACCGCGACCGGCGGTCCGAGCGGCTACGGTCGTAGCTGCTTGTTTGTGGCGGTGGCGCATTATTGGTGCGGCTGTAGCCATCGCGCGAGCTGCGGCTGCGGTCGCGCGACCGGTCGCGGCCACGGTCTCTGCTGTCGCTGCGTCGAGGCGGCAGTGCGACGGCAGCAGATGGTACCGGCGATCGCGAGCGGCGCGATCCGTTGCCGCTGTGGTGCATCGGCATGTCGCGTGGCGGTGGGCCATTGTTGTAGCTGTTGTAGCCGCTGCTCGGTGGCATTGGCATCGGTGCTGGTGCGCGCGACCGTGCGTCGTACGCATCGTCAAACTGCCCTTTCCGCGGCGACGGCAGCCGTTGTTGGTGATACGACTGCTGCTGTTGGTAGTGCTGCGGCATCGGTGGTGGCGGCCCAGGTGGTGGTCCGCGCTGTGGTCCAGGTGGTGGTCCACGCTGTGGTCCAGGTGGTGGTCCACGCTGTGGTCCAGGTGGTGGTCCACGCTGTGGTCCAGGTGGTGGTCCTGGTGGTCCGCCGCGCGGGGGACTCCCTGGCCGACCACCGTAGCCGCCGCCACCACCAACGCTCGGAGCAAGTCCTCCAGCTGACACGCCGCCTCCTTTCGTCATCCACGCCGGCAACGTCGACGTCTTGCCGCGTCCTCGACCCGCCATATTGAGTGTGTGTGCTAAAGCTGCTGTCTCGTCGTGAGCTGATGCTGCTGCTTGGGGGTGGACGTCACTGCCTGCCTCGTTGTAGACAACGTTTGATCGGTGATGTGGAGCTTGCTGAGCTCGTCGCAATCGTCTGGTTTGTTTTTGTTGGTGAAAACATCTGCCTCCGTTTGAGCATATGCAACAACGACGCCTCGATTTTCGCTTGTCAAAACGTGCGCACCACCACATCAAGCGACACGACATAGACGCAGGCAGCACCTACGCGCACAAACAGCTCACGCAGCACACACCTCCATCACATAGACAAACACACAGACAACAACAATGTCGGGCAGTGGACGCAAGACGAGCTACCGCAAGGGCGTGACGAACAAAGTGCTGAATGACGCACCGGAGCCAAAGGAGAACGAGCAGATCATGCGCGTCTGTGGCTTGCGCGGCAGCAACTTGTTCGAGGTCGAGGACGAACACGGTGCAACGACTGTCACGATGCTGCCGACCAAGTTTCGCAAACTCATCTGGATCAAACGAGGTGCGCTGGCATATCATGGCGTCTGCATGTCGATGCACTCAGCACTAAACGAAGTCGAGCGGTAATCTCTCATTTACACACTACGACGCGACATATGCAGGCGACTTCCTCATTGTCTCATCTGGTGACGCAACGAGCGAAGCTTCGACTGCAAAGGGCAAGAAGAAAGCCGCAGTGACGTCGATTGTCGAGAACATTCTGTACAAAGACCAGATCAAGAACCTGAAAGCCAAGGGACTGTGGTACGTTTGACGACTCCGGCAGCAGTGCTGCTGCTACGATATGGCTTGCGCGTTGTTGCTATTACATACGCTCATCTCTACATCGTCTCATGTGTGAATGCGTGCTGATTGCAGGCCTGAAGCGTTTGCCGCTGTCGTCCAACAGCTGACGACCACAGCCGATGACGAAGATGACTACGAAGTCGCTGCCGACGCGACAGCTGCTAGTGACGCAACAACTGACGCATCAACAGCAGCAGTACCAACAAAGCCAACGATCAACAACGGCATCACGATGCTTGATACGAGCTTTGCGAACATGCTTGCGCCGAATCGGAACCGCCGACATGGAATGTTTGACGCCGATGAGTTGGAAGAGGACGACGACGATGAAGACAGTGATTAGAAAACAGTAGACGCACCAACAAGTGAACTGGACGCGATGAGTGACGTTCATATTGATAGATATACAACGCTTTTCCAATGTTCTATGCTGTATGCAACACAATATCGCCTTTACGCTATTTCTGTCACTTTCGTTTGACCCGAGTGCAGGGGACAGCGATCAGCAGTTCGCTCAGTGATTGCGTTGTACAGTACCGCAAGGACGGAGATGCTGCGTCATCGAAGCACTGCGTACGAAGTGCCTGGAGTACGTCGTCACGTGCGATTATCTGCTGTTGGGTCGTGCAGGCTCGCAAGGCTGATTACACATATTACTACACATAATATGTGTAATCGCGTTGGATATACATGAGACCACTTTTATAACGCATTTAAAATATTTAAATAAATGGAAGTGTCTACCCTCACCGATGTTATGTGTGCCACAAGTATTAGATTCTCAAAAGCATTTTGAAAAAGATAGAGGGAAAGCTGAAGTGGGTGACTCTACAGGTGACTTTACTGTGGAGTCTATGAGTGAGTATTCGGGTGACCACAGGATGCCTGCGAAGATAGGCACAAACCTCGTTGTCATTTAAGAACACACGTGGCATAGTTGAATGAAACAAAACACATCGTGTCATTCGTTTGAGTAAAATCTATCCAACAGTCTCATTTGCATATAAATCGATGCAAAACTCGAGATCTGAGATTGAGCAATGCCAAAAACTGGCAGCATGTTGTGATACAGAGGTAGTAATATTTATGTTCCTAGTAGTACTTTTCTTGTAATTGCTATAATTTTTATTTTATGTGTACTCAGTTCTTCCTTTGTCACAAAAGTATATCAGCAAAAACAAATCTCATGGAACAACTAACATAGTAGCACGTGGTACTCTAAGAAAAACGAAAACGATCAATTTTGTTCTTTTAGCAAAGTACGAAAAATCTGACAAAATTGTCTTTCTCCCCATCATGGACGCTAAAACATAGCATCGATTGTCTATTTCATGGCAATGCAACCGCTACGGTTAGTACAAAACTTCGATGTCCGCAAAGATGCGCAATAACGACAATGTAAATATCAGGCATGACATTACAACCAACAGTAATCAAGTACCGTAACTTTTTTTTGACAAATACGCACACACCGCTTGCTCTGTAAGTACAACAATGGATTTTGTTGATATATGAGTGGATAGGGCAGCGCGTTAATTCGAAGGCCTCAAAATTCATTTTTGAAATGTGTTCAAGTGAAAGAATACGCTTGCAGTTAGATTTGAAATCGATTTATTGTATTATCGAAAGGGTATTAATTAATTTAGCTCAGAACTAACACAAATACCGGTATGTACTCTTGCTTAAATTTCTGAATGTAGTACTGCATTCTTCTCTTTAACTGTTAAAATTCCTGAATATGTAACTGCTGCGCTAGATCACAACGGAATGTGATTTTATTTTTAGTTACTGTGAAAATCGGGAAAACTCGACACTCCTCGCTATTGGAAGTCCGGGCGAAAAAATACTTACTCCAACCAAGCAAGTGGTAGCACCCTCAATCCAAGTACATTCCCCTCTCGGACTGAGTTTTTCTCAGACAAACGGTGGTGTGTGTGTTGGTTTTGGCATATCAGTCGAGGTTTGCTGACCATCATTCCTGCATGAAAATAAACATTTCTGCCCGGAATTATTCCGATAATGATGAAATTGACCTCAAAATCGATGATCCAGATGGTCAAAAAGTCAAGGTTCATGTGTTTGCAAACTGATAGTTATGTTTAGTACCTTACGTGCTTTTTTTGCAAAATATACGTTTAGAAGTATGTGTCCGAGTGGTTGAATTTTAGTCGTAAATTTGTATGCTTAAAAGCCGCACGTGTGTTACCTTTGATGTGTATCATGTTGGAGGAAATGAAGTTAAAATCTTGTTGCTTTATATTTGTATTGGTGCAAATGGCTATTTCACGGGAACGCATTGACAGTTGTAATGTTTTTATACTAAAATTATCGAAACTTTATTGAATTTAGCAACAGTCAACCGTATATATTGTTTACGAATATATCCTCGATTGATCCAGGTCGAAAAACTATATATTCCTCGTGGTAGAGAGGATTGCTTGAAAAATGTCAACGTGCAACACCGACAATCTGAATATGAAACAAAATGTAGCACGTCAAACGATTTCGACGCGTTTCACGCCTCAGCACGCCTTCCGGACCGCACGCACAGTATGCTCGACTTCACTCACACCGCGCCCCCCGCCACACGCATCATAGGTCGAAAGTTCGCATTCGACACGAGCACAGGTAAACGCAGACGGTTTGCTGTGCGGTTGTGCCATACCGCTCACGCGCCACAGACGCAATGTCCTCCAATCTGCACGAGCAGTACACGCAGTGTACGCACACCAATGATGATACGAATGGTCGAGAACGTGTTAATGGATTGTGTTGTGCGTGTTTTCATGAAAACACGTTTAACCATACCAGTCGACCGCTTCCAAACCTGCGTGTTACTTACATGTCCGCATATACACAACAAATAGATCACGAGAAGTCAAAGCGGATGTTACCGAAAGCGAGCAAACTCAAGCTGCGATGGCGCGGACAATGGGGAAGCCGGACACGCAAAACTGGTTGACGACTTTAAAAGCGACGCGTCCGAGCCGGGCGGTGACGACAACTTGTCGGACGATGCTGATGCTTACACAGTCGGCAACAAAAAGCGCAAGCGACATTGCACATGCATCGAAGTCGACGACTCTGATATCGACGACGCAAATGTCTGCGATGCAGATGCCGATGACGCCGATGCCACAGACGCGCATACCAACGGCGCCGATAAAAGGGAGGAATTGTATATGCAAACTATCTCGCTTAACGTCGAGCACGAATCGCAAAAAGGTTTCGATCGTATCTGTTGATGTATGAAACACTGCCACACCAAGATTGTTGACAAAGAGACTATAATAAATGCCAAACGAAACGGCATCTTACAGCGCTCGGTTGCTGCGCAAAACGAAACTCAAAGTCGGCTACATGTGGGTACAGCGTGGCGTGGTCCAATGCATATACATTTGTACGCATGGATGGACCCCGCAAGCGTCGAAAACCGACTGGATACGGTCGAAGTGGCATTTACGTTGCAGTGTAATGATACGATGTCCGTTTAATTTTCTCGCACAAGCGTATTTAGTCCGCCACAATTGGTGCACTGCTGTGAATCACGAGCGGATTTCAAACAGTCACAAGTTGTCTGTGCGTAACGCGAGCAATTACTAGACAAACAGGATCTTGTCGACGAGGTTCGAGACGTCAAAATGTCGCTCGACGCATACGTCATGCAATGCAAGATCGTCAAGTTCAACCGCGAGAACTCCAAGCACGTGGTGACAACCAACGACTTGCAGAATTTGTGCGAGCGGATTAGGTCGAGCGGCGAGGATTCTATGCCGTATCAGAGCTTATAATGCGATGCTGCGTCTAACTGTTACTTGTGACGCATGTGTTCTACATGCATACACGTTCCATTATCACAAGCGTCATGCAAAGTTACACCGAGCGAGTAACAGTGTTGTTCATCCAATTTAACTTGGAGAAACCTGGCAACATCGCCACTGTTACTGACACTACGTCGAATGCCACTGGCGTGATCTCGTTCAACGCCTACAACATGAGTGTGCTAACTCGACGATCTCCGGAAGCGCTTCGTGTAGTCTGCTCGCATAAAACTAACAAGTAAGTTTGTGCCCGCCATACATTGCGTTCTGACATGTTGTGCGTGTTTTTACGTATACTATTGTACAGGCACGACTAATAGCTATTATATTGGATTTAGGCAGGCTCGACCAGACGGTGCATCATTCGCTTTTCAAGAGCTACAGCGTGTTGCACATGCAAGTCGTCCTGCACGACTTCAGCAAAACTACCCAGCGTGGCGCGACGCACAAGTTGTGGTGGTGAATAAGGGCATGAACGAGGTGATTGCATTTATCGACATATTTCCGTGTTCTCGTGTTCTGCAATTCCCCAATCTCGTGTTTTGCTGCCTCACTTCCATGTATTGAAGTACATAAAGAAGTTGATGCGCGAGCTGAAGTACAGCGGCTTTACACGCGGTGACTGCATGCAGCTCGAACACATCGTTTACAACATGACGTACACAACGAGCGCTGCGGCGTTCGAGATCCAAAATGGCATGTGTGAGCGAGCTGCAGCGCCCAACGGCAACAAAGGCACAGCTTTCTTTGACTATTACTTTTATACGTCTTGGTGCTCGTGCCATGTTTGTTCGCTACCTACGGATGGAACTCACCTAACTTACCAGTATCACCCCCAACAGGATCGAAATCTTTTTTGTAAATGTCAAGAAGCATGTCGGACGCATCAGCGGGTTAACTGACTGTTTGACGAAGCTCAAAAGCTGTCTTCAATTCGTCAATCCCCTCAACTGGCTTTGAACGTGCGAGTTCGCGGTGACGATGTCGCTTCCGTGCCATCACGCTTTCGCGTACTGTATGAACAAGGGCATGATGTCGATCATACCGGTCGCGCACACCAAGAAAAGGTTCGCAAGTGTATTACATGCTTGCGCGCGGTTCCTTTTCCTGGTTTCACGAGGCTCTGACACATTACAAACAAACCGTAGTTGCTTTCGATCGCGTATGTCTCGAACCCAGTTAGTGAATGGCAGCGACGGTGATGAATGCATCGACGAAGTAGCCGCGCTGCATCTGCAACTGCGTCCGTACTGAAATACGACCGAGAAGCCAAAATCGCTCATTTTCTGAGCGCAGGAAATACAACGAAGCGCTCGCAGTTGGTGTGATCTTTGCCAATTTGGTCGCATAGCTCCCATCACACGTCTAGAATGACGTGGTCAGAGGTCTAACTTTGTGGGATACGCACATCCGCCACAGCATCTACACGATATGCGACGTTTCACAGTAGTACACAGACCAACAACAGCCACATTCCAAGCTACAGCTAACTCAACAAGCGTCAACACAGCAATTAACATAGCAATCACTGCTGCTGCCATCGGCGTTGCTACAAGAGTCATTGCAAAACGCTGAAACGCAATAAAATGCATCATCCAACCTGCATTCGTCCGTCGCCAGTGATGCGCTTGTTGATCGAGATCTCGGAAGCGTCGGTGGGCGATGCGTTAGGAGTTTATAAAACGATCGGCGATGCTTCGATCAAAGACGCCGACCACGAAGCCTGCTATCACAGTCAAATTTATACTGGAGACCCCACCAACACACGCGAAGATGGCGCTCGTCATCGTGGCCACGACTGTGCCGTCGCCAGAACGGGTTGTGCGGTCGTCGGAATCGCTTACTGAGAAGCTACACGTGTACCCCTTGATGATCAAACAGCACAAGCTACGGTTTTCGCTGATGGTCTCAACAGCACCAGCTCAACCGTCAATGCCGGATCCGTCGACAGCGATTGGTTACGCACCGGATACCAGCCTTGTTTTTGGTTGTGCAACGTCTGCGAAAGCTGCGGTTGTGCTTATCAACTTAGTTCATGCAGCCGGAACGCCGAAGATAAACATCAATCAAGTAACGCCGAAAACCACCCAACAGATTAAAGCATTTAGCAACGGCCAGACTTTGCGAGCTGCTGTGGTCAACACCGTCGTTTGTGCCATGGACCGCGACTTACGGCAGACCCGTCCAGAATTGGCGGTAATTGCGTCGCACATGACTACCGGCGATGCGAACGTCGCAGTATCAAGCTCGTACAGGAAAAGTACGATCACGTTCTTGAAAGAATCTTCTGACACGGGATTTCACGTAAACATATGTGCCGTGCTAGACAAGTTCGACTGGGGTCTCGGACATGTCGTGGCTCACAGATCGAGTTCGGTCTGGAAATGAGGACGACTGTCACGACAAACTCAAAGAAGTTGTTGAGATCGTCCGTTCGACGAATCCAGACGATGAACTTGTCGTCGACTCGCACTACATGAGTTTGAACCGCCTTTCACCACGTCAGATGTTGAATGACAACGCATTCGAAGCAGCGGGGTTCTACTTCAAACAAAAATGCGGCGATTGTGCCGTCGTGCTGCTACCGCCGATGACCGTACCCATCTGATGTCGGTATCAACAAGATGAAGATCCATCTGCCAGATACAAATGCAGACGAGATCAACCGAACGCAAGTGTCGGTTGTGCTGCTTCCATTCTACCTCGCCCGGTCGCATTGAGGTTGTCGTGTATTAAATCGCTCACTACGTTGCATTCAAATATATGGCAGTCTAGGAACGACAAGACCACGACGTTCCTCGTGAAGATCGCTGGTAGTGCCGGCGAGCGGTGTGACGCGAGCAGGTTCACGCTTTACTTCTTGGACGCGCCGATCCAGTAGGATGGCACATGCTGTGTTTTTTCGTGCTGCTTCACTTTTGGAAGATGCTTGACGCAGCCGTTTGATCTGACACCACGCGCTTGAAACAGTCTTTGATGCACTTGCGGCTCGTTGCAGGGTTGTTGGAAGCTGTATTCACGTTGTAGGCTGTGGCACGTTGTTGGCGTACTGGCAGGCGTGTCGAAGTTGCAAATATGTCATTTTATACATAGTGGTGCGTCGTTCTACTATGTCATTTGTATAGTGTGCGTGTATGCGCATGCTCTACTAGTGTGATAGCGGCGTAATACATCTTCGCGCTCGTGCTTGCATGCAATGCTGTATACGATGTCGGATGCGGCAGCGACTAACGCCCACTGCCTCGTTCACAAGGACTCGCCTTGCAAAATGGCTTGGACTTCTGTTCATACAAGTTGATGATCGCATTTGTGTGACAAAGTGTTTTGTCATTCGGGAAGAGTTTGTCAATTGGAGATGGAAAAAGTAAGTACACAGCCTGTAATTAACAGTGTGAATACCTGCCACACGATCCCGTGCCTTTTTGTTGCCACTCCATCAATCGTGTATCTTTATCGAGTCATGCAAACACGTTGTTCCATGATTGTTCCTCATGTCCACATGAGCAAATAGTCAGTTTTATCGATGCAGCGATGTTTTCGAAAATAGTTTGATCTTATATGAAATCGTGTAGTTACATGACAAAACGCTGGCTTTTGCGTATGGCAATGTGTTTTAGGATCATACATCGTATTTTCGTGAACATTTCAAAAGTCCACGCATGTTCAACTGCACAGCACGCGACGTCAATTCGATGAAATGCAACCCTGTATAATTTTATCGAAGACGATCGTATTAATTATCGCAGCTCAGTAGGAATGTTGCCGCATATTTAACGCACACGATCCACAACATTTACTAATCCACAAGTCCCTTGTACAACCCAATTGAGGTATATAGATCAAGCAACATGCTCACTTGTCTATCGCAATCACTGTGTGCTCACTTTGCACACAGTTAACAAGTCATTATCCCAGCGCTCTCACTAGCGAGTGCGTCACAGCTGCACCTAGGCACAATCGACGTCGTGCCGCCCGCGATGCATCGTCACGCGAATTTTCTTCAAGCGGTGATGCGAACACCAGCACACTGACAGTAGTGCTGGCGCCACAGAAGTGCTAGTAAGATAAACAGTGCGTAGGTGTTGTTCTATAGGTAGGCACACGACGTTGTGCTGGTGCTGTCCATGGCGTTGCGTTAGCTCGTGAGGCTTAGGTGCAGCATCAGTGATGATGTGCAAATCCATGAAACACAAATCGTGATGTCACCAAAGCTATTTTCTAGTCGAACTGGTTGGAAGGTGATAATGACCGTTTCGTATTTTATGATGTAAATCTCGTTCTTCACGGATAGTTATAACTTTTACAGCTGAAGGTTACACTCCTAAAATAAATTGACAGATTCTGCACAACAACTACATTTTTCACACAATGATCGGTTTTTACATGTAAAATCAGGAAATGGTAAAATTGACCTGTACAAATTACACAACGTAAACAACCAGTTTGAGACCCCAAAACCGTCGGCTAAGGTGCGTAATAGCATGCAGCATGTCATAAAGTTGCAGGAGTTGCAACTTGCATGTTTTACCAAGGACGATTATTGCGAGTGCTCTATTTTTAATCCACAACATTGTTTAAATGCTTGTGATTGTTAAAATTGGGAATCATAAACTAGTTTTTTCGGATCTTAAACTGATCGTTTGCGTTGTATCTACTTTGCAATTGCGTAATATAGCGATAAGTCACCAATTGTTCTGGCGGTGTGTTGAACAATCCATTTTCCCTCCTGTTATTAATTATCGAAATATACGCAAATGCGTGAAAAACGATAGGGTTCATTTACCTTTTATGTTCCTCACATTTATCAATATACCATTCTGTTCTGCAATAACTGGAGATTTGTGAGAATGTCTTGTAATACCGGTATCATTTGTGTAACATTCCCAAACAGAGTAGCATATATTAATATGATGTGTACCATGTTGGAGACCCACACCAGCACATGCTGTCTTAACAAGTCAGCATCATGGCTGCGAGCGATTAAATCGCCATTGTGCTGTGTGTGGTCGGCTGTCGATCTGTTGTTGGTTTTGCTACTGCTGCTGTTGTGGTTGTCTTTGATTTGTGTAGTATTTTTGTGCTTTTCTTGCTATACGGTAGATATTATTACTTTAATGTCTTTTGCTGCTTGCTGAACAGGTGCAAATGTCAGATCGCACAACGCATTTACACAAGCCCGCAACCACGACGACATCGGATCACGAAATAAGCGAGTGCGGAGACGCGGTACCGTCTGCGATTACAGCTGCGCGTGTGCACCGCATCGCACGACGATCGCTGTTGCGCGCACGCATGCACCTCTCGCGCCGCGCAAACGGCGAGAGCATCGCGCCTGTTGACGCCGAGTTTTGTTACGGTGCGGTCTTCCACACACACTCTCCGTTGTCGCGCGTGGGTACACTCGGACTCATTCCGGTGTCTTGTATGTCAATGCTATTCGCATGCATAGCTCCTCTACCTGCCGAGGCGACAATGCCAGTCGCTAGCGATGCACCTGCATCTGCGCCATCTGCAATCGATGACAACGACGACATCGCACACGACGCCTCTACTGCTGACGACAAACTAACGAGCGCGCCAGCGCACTTGCCGTCCAGCGTCACTATCGAAGACAATAACACGGCTACAGAGAGCCCGATGGCAGCAGCAGCAGCAGCAGTATCCGCCGTAGCGCTTCCAACAGCTGCGCAATACGCAGTCGATCTGCTGCAGTCGTTTCCTGAAGTCTGTCAGAAAGCAAAGAGCGGCGTCCAGACGTGCCACGCAGTCGCTGCGTTCGTCCACGAGCGCGCAAACATGGAAACTGCGTACGCTAAAGCGTTGCAGCGCATCGCACAGTGCGTATTGTAGCTTCTTCGCAACTGCAGGCGCTTGGCATGACACGTCTACTCACAGTCGCTTGCCACCCAATAGAAACGCACAGGCAGACGACTGGGCGCCGCAGCTCTCAAGTGCGTGGCACAGCGTGCAGCAAACACTGGAGGGTGTTGCAGCCGACCGCCAGGCGCTTGCAGCAACGATCCAGCGGTCGATGGCGACTGCTGTGCGCGCATTTGCGTCGCAGCAGGAGCTCCAAGTCCAGCGCCTCATTGCGGGTGCGTCTACCTATAGGTGTAGGAATATGCTATCGTCTATAGACTGACACTCAGCGCACTGTTTAGAGGGCACGAAAGTCCGCCAAACCCACCAGCAGCTGCTCGCGACGCTCCATCGAGCTAAAGACAAGTACGATCGCAAGTGCGCAGACGCTACAGACGTCGTTGCGACGCTCCGGACGCTCGAGAGCGCTGCTGCTTCCGGTTCATCCTCAGCGTCTGGAGCGTCGGTGGATTCGAGCCCTGTTACTGCGACAAGAAGCGACGTCCATGCGGTTGAGATCGCAGAGAAGCTCACGACGGGCGCGGGGCAATTACTCACCAAGATGTGGGACTCGACGTCGTCGTCGTTTGGGAAGAGCGCCCTCGAGCGCCAGCGCATTAGAGTTGAGAGTTGTTTGGACGACGTGGTCGCCACAGAGCGACTGTACGTGCAGGCAGTCGACGCGCTGAACGCATTTCGCCCAATGTACGACCGCGACGTTGCCGACAACTTGTTGGCGTTTCAATTGACCGAAGAGCAGCGCATCGAGTACTTGAAAGATCTGTTGATGCGGCAGCAGAGAGCCGTTGCTGCGGCGTTAGACGCTGCGATCGCTCGCGTGGCGCCATTGCGCGAGAGCGTGTACGCAATCGACGAGATCGGTGCGTGCTTGTATCGCAAGAGGAGAAAAGGGAAGCCAGTCGAGCAGAGGACTCACACTGTGGATTGTCGTAACTAGCCGACATGGAAGACGCGTTCAAGCGCCTGGCAGCAACGAATGGCAGCGAGTGTGATCCACTGGATATTGCAACGAACGCGTTTACGAAGCGCATGCAGCACATCCAAGCGCTCTCGGCACAAGGCCACGCGATGGTCGTTGTCGTTGCGAGTTCGTTTACCGACTTGATTCGCGCAGAAGACGCAGTGCTGCTATCACTCCAGAAACAATTGCGATTGCATGATACAGGCGACAGTAATACCAACAGCAGCGCTGATCTGTTTAGCGTATCCTCCACACAAGCTATTGCGTCGTACGTCGCAGACGAAGGCGCGACGATGCGCGCTGGGTGGCAAGTCGCCCGCGACCAAGCGCAGCTGCTCTTGAACGTCCATCAGGTGCGTTCACGTAGGCAACTGGACGACGGTGTAGACTATGCGACATGATGCTCATGCGCTATTGTCTCTTGTCGTCATTACAGGAGTTCCGTTCGCTGTTGGCGGAGCCAGTGTCATTGAGTCTATCGACGATGCGACAGCAGTACGAAAGAGCGCGCACTGCGACGCACGACAACTGCAGCAAAGCGCACGCGACGCTCCATGCCGCAAGCAGTAGCCACGCGAAGCGACAGCACAAGCGCGAAGCGAAAGCGCGCGACGTTGTTGCAGCCATCGCAACCGTCCAGGACGTTGTCAATGGACGCAGTCTCCACCTCCACGCTAGTCTGAATGCTGCAACGCTCACGGCCGAGGACGTTGTAGTGTTGATGCAGCAGCACAGCTACGCAATCAGCGCAGATCGACGCAACGAAGCGAAGCTACGGAACCTCGTGGACGAACTGCGCGACCTCCAGCAGCGCGTAAGCGACAGCGAAGCGAATCTCAAGCAAGCGTTCCACACATACATCCAGGTATGTTGAAGTCTAATGTTGCTGGCGCTGCACTACGAGATATACTGAACTCTCTCTCTCTCTCTCTCTCTCTCTCTCCGTATCTCCAGGACGTCGAAGTGTTTGTGTCCGTGTACATGAAGAACGAAAAGTACCGCCTCCAGATCCAAAAGAGTTCGCTGTTGGCGTTCGTGAAAGCATTTGAACATCAATTGACTGGCGCGTCGGCCGTTGTGACGCGCGCGACGGCGATCATAGCGCAAATTGATCCCACGAGTGACGTCCAAGCGTTTGTGCAACAGCATCGTCACGAGCCGTCGCTGTCGCCGTCGAAGCACAGCAGCAGCAGCACGCGCGTCGTCCCTGCGTTTCATACGAACGACGTGCTCAAGGATGCGCTGAGTGAGTACTATCGGATCAAAGCAGTTGCTTCCGCTGTAGCAGACGACCGACGCCTGCGCAGTAGTCCAAACGTGACCAGCAACGTGCATTTGTCGACGACGAACTCGCTACAGACGTTGCGACAGGAACCATTGGCGTTGGATTTGGACGTGATTGCGTCCTCTTCTGGCTGCGAAAGCGTCGCGTCCGACAGTTTGGAGCTCAACAACGAGACGAGTCCAGTGCAACACAGTGAGCTTGAACTGTCGGAGACAGCAGCGCCACTAACGTCGTCGTCGCCACCGGCAGCTGCTGCAATTGTGAGCGACGCTGAGAGTGAATCGCAGGCGCTTGCGATGTCGGACTTCCAGAAGAAGTTCCAGGTGCGTTCTGGGAGATGCAACGCGGTTGTTACTATGCAACTAAACGACGCACTGGCTCTTTTGGTTGCGTACGACAGCTCGAGCACCCGGAGCCTGTCGTGGAGAGCTACTCGTGTGCCCTGTACCTCTCGAACTTTCCATACCACGGCCGCTTGTACCTCACGCGCGATCACATTTGCTTCACTGGCTGGCGCGACACGATTTTCGTACGGACAGACGCTTGTGTGTGTAGACTGGCTCTCTCTGTGTGGTATACAGTTGTTAGACTGATGGATTGTACAATGCGCAGGTCGCGTCGTACTTGGACATTACGAGCATTGAGAAGAAGAACACGGCGCTGATTGTCCCGAATGCGATCGAAGTACGTCTGTCGTCGCGCTCACTGCTGGCTCTATGCTCGTCTGGCTCTTGGACGCTTGAGCTCACTCCTTTGTTTATGTGGTTGTTCGTTCGTACAACAGCTCGTGGTGAATAGCGAACGGATCTTCATTGCGTCGTTTGTGTTTCGTGACGAGTGCTTTCAGTGCATCCAACAGCTCCAAGCGATCAAGCGAGGGACGATGGCGCTCTTGACAACACGTGCAGCCGACGCAAGTGCGTCGAACAATGAGGAGCAATTGACGCTGGCAGACACAAGTGCTGACAACACAAGCGGCAAGAACAGTCCCGTGTCGATCGCAGCAGTTGCACCAACGCCACAGCCGCAAGAGGCAACGACAGCAACAGCAGAAGCTGCACCAGCGCCGATCGCGTCGCCTCCTGCTCGCATCGTTTGCGTCCCGGAGCGCGACGCGCGACTCGACGAATACGAAATCATTCTCGACGACATTGTGCACATCAGGTACACGATTGCACTGGCTCTCTCTTTCACTCACGTACTGGCTCTATGGACTGCTGACGCTCTCTCCTGCTGACACTATCACAACAGTGTGGACTTTGCGTTCTCGACGCTCTGGGTTCGCTCGACGACGTTCTATGAGCAATTGCTACTGGGCAGTGGCGAAACAAACATCCACCTCACAAACTGGACCGCGACGCCTACGACACTCACGCCTGTCGCAACGCCTGAGACGTTTGACGGCACGCGGCGCGTCACGTTCATCCACAATAAGAAGTACATGGTCGGTCCGAGTGCGATCCCAACGACACAAGAGCAGCGGTATCGACTCGAAGCGGACGCAGCGCGACTCGTGATCAGCAGCAGCTCGACGGTCACGGACGTTCCGTACTGCGACTACTTTCGCGCCGAGAGTCGCTGGGTCTTGAGTGCAACTGCTACAGCAGGCGAGAGCCACTTGCAAGTCGGTTTGCGCATCCACTGGCTCAAGAGCACGTGGCTCAAGAAGCAGGTGTGTGCGTGAATGTGTGTGTGGGATGACCTTGTTGTATGGAGGTGGATGCTGACGTGGCGACTTGAAATATATGCGTTGTGTGTAGATTGAAAGCGCAGCCGTGTCGGAAGCACGCGAAACGGCAAAGACGTGGCTCACAGCAGCACTTAAAGCCTCGACAGCAGCAGCAACAACGACAAGCGAGCAGCGTGTTGAGTCCGTTGCGTCCATTGCAGGAAGTGCTGCCGGTGATGATTCACCAGTGCTTGATGAGAATGTCAAGTCTGCAGCAGCGCCAACAGCAGCAGCGCCAGTCGAGCCCGTCCTCGCAACGCTTTATCCTCCCCATCGAGCCCCAATGACTTTAGCTGCAACAGCAGAGACTACATCACTCTCGTTGGCGCTCCAAGTTGCTGCGCTGTGCTGTTTGCTGCTGTTCATGTACACGCTCCATCGCATCTGCGTCACGCTCGAACACATGGAAGCGCTGACGCGCGCGTCGCTCTTGCAACAGCAGCAGCAGCAAACGCTGCTCAAGGACGTCGTACAAGCGTTCCTCGCACGCGAGAGGCTCGGTCAGTAAATTGTGGCATTGACGTTGTGGTTTCGCTGATAGAGATGGACAATCGCTAGACTCAAACTGGCAGGAAGACGAATGGACTGTATATTAGTTAGTATTCGTTGTCGGCTTCGTTGTCGGCTTCGTTGTCAAGTTCATATTCGCTACCCACGTTTTCTTCGTCTTCTACCTGTGGCATCGTCACGAGCAGCCCGCAATCCATGAGCTTTAGCTGCTGATGACAGAGCCTGCACGCACATTCACTCGACATCGATACAGGGATCCAACAACGTCACTCACCTCTTCCGAGTACGGCGACAGTGCTGCAAAATCAAGTGGTGGGATCTCTGGTGGTCGCTGAAGCCGTTGGTGACACTCGGCGTCTGGAAGGAGCAGAACATGGCTCAAAGCGTCGTCGTCATCATCAAAGGCATCATAGTCGTCATAGTTGGGATGGCTGCTGTTCTGTGGTTTTTGATTGCCAGTGGCAAACAGGAGCGAGTGTTGCAGCACTTCGACCTCACGCTGTAGCGCAGTGCAGTTCTTCTTAAGCACAGCGTTCTCTTGACCGAGGACGACGTTCTCTGTCGCAACAGCAGAAGCAGCAAGACCGCCAGTGTGCTATCAGTAGAGTAGTAAGAGGTAGACGCGAGGCCGTCAGGCGCACGCACCAAAGTCCAGATCGCTGCTGCTGCTCTGGCTACTCTGCGGTCGTCCACAGGCGTAACAGCCATGTGCTCCTGCTGCAGTCGCAGGGTCTCGACTCGCTTTGTTCACGACGTCAATGTATGCGTTGAACTCGTCGCGGATCTTCGCCAAGAGCCGGCCATACGGCTGATGAATGACAAAACACAAGATTCGTGCGTGAGTAAGGTCGTAGAGAGAGCACAAAGATGTCGCCGCACCTCGTTGTTCAAAATGACGACATCGAGCGCTTTCTGGCACGCTCGGAGCCGTGACACGGCTTTTCCGTTCAGCTAGTCCAGAGCAAGTTGTTCAGACTGTCAAGCCTGCTTCGGAACCAACGCGCAAGCTCAAGTCTAGCAACGTAGAACTGAGCAAATGCGAACCTTGGATCGCTCAATCTCGTTCAGTTGCTCCACGAGTTCGACTTCAAGCCGCACACTGTTCGACTTGAAGCCGCCGACGACGTGCGCGCCGTGTGTACGCGGCGGGAGGCTTGCTGTGGACGACGTCGATGTTGAGGCAAATACATCCTGGTTGCGGCTTTTGTGTGTTGCACGATGGAGCGGTTGTTGTGCGGCCACTGTAGCACTCAATGGACTGCTGCCGTTAGCACTGCTTGGATGTGCGAATGAAACAGTATCCGGTGACGTATACTGGCGTGTGAGTAGCGACTTTAGCGTGGGCTTGGTTACTGTTTGTGATGCTGCAAGACTGCGCAATTGCGTGAGCTGGTCGCGCGTCATCTGCGCACTGCTCTGCTCGACTGCGCTTTGGAGTTTCTTGCGGATTGTTGACGCCGACTGACAGCGTCTACTGAAAGAGAGAATGTATAGCGGGCATGCGTGAAGCTGCGAGGTGAAGCGTTTGCTGGCAGCTTCATCGACTACTAGTCGCACCTGAGCGCGTGCTGTAGATCTGTTGACACGAGCGATCCAGGCTGCGACGTCGAAGTGGTGAAATTTGCTCGTTCCGCCTGGACTGTTTTGACGGAAGGCGACCGAGCGCCTTTGTTGTTTTCAGTGTGGCTTGGAGCCGTGCTGACAGGAGCGCGTTGCCGCACTGCCGTTGACGATGTTGCACGTTCGCACATGTCGATCCGCAAGTCCAGGAACGAATCATGCTGTGTGGCATCAGTTGGTCCGGGTGCCAATACCAGCGGAGGCGGGAAGTTATAAGTGGAGCATGCACAATGACAAGCAAGGAAGCACAGCACACAAAAAACCTTCGTGGCGCGTCTCGATGGCGTCTCGGGCTCCGTGTTCTTGCCATCATAGTGCTAAAGTGTGAGCACACATAGGAGCGGCATGTATTCGTGAAAACGTTTGCCCTTTACAGCATATGTAGTCTTGCGAGCCCACGACCCTCAACAGCAGATGATCGCACGTGACGACGTACACCTGGCACTTCGTACGCAGCGCTTCGATGACGCAACATCTCCGTCTCTGCGCTAGTGTACAACGTAACCTCAAGCTTATATAGTGAACAACGTAACGTAGCAAACGATCTCACTCATAATTCAAAACAGCTGTCATCAACATCAATGTGAAACGATACACATAAATAGAACATCAATGAGAGCCGATAAACATATATGAAACAACAATGTAGAGCGTTATTGATACATGAAGCATCAATTTAAAACGCTCCATATAAATCCACCATAAATGTGGGGCGTTCATAAGAACGTTTTGAGTGAACGCGTTATCTAATTTTGCTTATTCGTCTTTTATGGCGAAAACGAACTTGTGGTTTAATCTTGGTAAGGAGGGCCAAGTTGGATATTAAACATATGAATGTATAACATACTGTTAAAACCAATAGTACGTTTTTTCTCTATATTTTTGTTTATGAGATGAGTTTATTGCCCACGCTGACTGAGTCTAGTGAACCACACCGAACGTCAAAACGAGCTAATTTAAGACCATTCGCTCGTTCTTTTCAAGAAAAAACGAAAAAAATACCTAACCATACCAGTTCTACCAAAGGATCGTTAACTTTTACGTTCGCAAATAGAATCTACGATAAATACTGCGCGATCTCGTCTACACCAAAACCTATACTGGTAAATGCGAATCGCTGTAATTGCACGAACGTCGTTGCTCCGCTTTCATGAGTTGAACTGTCGAGACGTGAGCAACTCACTTAACAATGACTCGGTGCATACTAAATACGGTCAAAGGTCGCCTCGTGTTCGCTCGAGTGATAGCATGGTAAAGTGCTCGCTCGTGCTCACCCACAAAAAACATGTTCCCTTAAAAAATCAGTATGCCAGTAAAAAGAGATACCCGAAAGTGCAGAGAGCACGACTCTCGGCGGTATCGTGCTCGCTCCTAAGTTCGAAGAGCACGACTCGAAGCGCATAACACACGCCAAACCTAGTATGGTACAAATAGTCACTCCAAATTGTTTCACAAAACACAAAGATGTTTGTTCATACAAAATAGAAACTTTTTCTCGACAACCTGAAATGGGGTGTATCACCTAGTATGTGTCGTTTCAGCTATTATTGGCAAATATAATGCTGTATTAAACCTTTGTAATACAATTATCTGTTACAAATCCCGTTCAATAAGATTAAATACTATCTTTCTAAGTACATTACTAAAAATTTTGGGCGTTAACGATTAAAACCAGCGCAAAACAAGTGACCATGTCTCAATCATGTTATCGGTAATCTCGATATCTCTGCTACATATGTGCATAACGATATCAGCACTAGGTGTTTGTGACGGACCGCGCGAGTGCCCACGTAGTGCAAACGTACCGAAAGAGGTTGATGCTACGTATACAGTCATGCACGCGATGTGCAACATCTTGGTGCAAAGTGGAACAGCGCACGTGACAATGCAGTAAGCAACGACGTTTGAAATAGGCAAAGCACAACATACAGCAGTTCTTACCACATCCATCCATGACGACGCACAATCGTCTGTACTGTCATGGATGTGCACGTCAACGTTTGTTGCTCTTTCTTATGATGGTGCTGCTTTGATGGATGCTAAAACATGTTCAATGTCGAATCGGGTTTTACGCGATTTCTCGCTTTTTTGTACAGGTCTAAAACGCGATTATCTCAAAACAGGAACTTGTGGCTAACGATCATTTCGTTTACATGGGTCTCATCTATTGCGATATATGTACAATGCACGACATTATATATCATATATTGCGACGAAACAGGGTATACGCAAGCTCCTACACCCCCTGTCTGTCTGTGCTTATTTGAAAACAATATCGTTCAACTCGCCTTTATTTATTCGTAGACACAGTCGTAATTACAGTATTGACTGTTTGGTGGTCATAGATTACTAGCTATCATTTAAAAGTTTCGTAGTATTATGGTATATATGATAGAAGTACAACATTTGACGAAGAGTACTGGTTTGAAAGTAAGTAATGCAGATTCATAATTTTGTGTATGCTCCCTTTTCTGCTTTTTCAATGGTCTCCGCTACTTACATAATACATTGTCTTAATATTTTAAAATTATATGTAATGTGGCAACTTGGATGCGCGTGCTTTTGCGCAGAAATCTCGCGGTACTGAAGTTTCTTCGTGTTCACGCCATCGTCATCGTCTATTTCTAAATCGACAACAACTGTATTGATGCTGCTGCCAGACGTTACGCGTAATAGGGCCGCGCAAAGTCGGCCATGCAAAAATTTTGGGCGTGGAATATACAACCCTTCATGCTCTTGCGACTGTTCTACACCTTGTTGATCATCATTGCAAACGCCGGTATGACCGGGAGCTGCATGTGCCTAAGCTGAAAAGGCAATTGGTTGTTCCTGATTATCAGCGCAATTCTCCGGATATCTATAGTTTTTTTCATTTACGCGACCCTGTCGTGATGGTTGCCTTTATGCAATAGTCAGGCAGTTTATCACCCGTTTCAATACAAAGTACCATGTTGCTGTTGAGATCCAGCATCATATGGCTTGGAGCACCCACTTTTAGAACAATCTTGTGCGGCGGGATACCTAAAGCTCAATATATGATAGAGCTATTTCTCGCACCACTCTGCTGTGGAGTATTTGTCGCTGATCGAAATACCGGATAATGACCACCGCACATCTGCACAAGCTCGCTGGATCGCGCGTTCAGCATAATTCTTTAAGTTTGTCATCTGCGCGTTTATATCGCCGTAAATCATTTTAATCAGCTTGTTGGAGTCGCTGTTTAATTGCCGATGAAATTTTTCAGCGAACTATTCGAACGGATGTCCCTTCTCTGGTTCAGTTACTTCATCAATCACTAAGCTACGCGGCAATTTGATGTAGTCTGCCCAAAAGTCTGCGTCGTTTCGTGAAATTCTTCTTTTACGGCAATTAAGATATCATATAGCGCTAAAGTGTCGACAGCTTCGTTAGTGCTCGCACCTCGAACGCGCATGGTCTTGGCAAACAAAGCGATGAAAACGACGGGCACAACTCAAACCACTTTGAATTTACACCAAATGTCTTCATCCGATCACCACACTTAACAAGGAGAATATGTCGAAATTGTTCTGGAAACAATGACAAGAACTCCTCCAATCGATTTGCTGCAGTTGGACGGCTTGCTGTATCTAATCGACATCATATACGCAAGTCGGCACGCTAACGGAACGTGCCCCAAATAATCAAACTTTCTTTTTTGAGCACACACCAGTGTTCGACAGGTTTTGAAACTGATCATGCACTTTTTTGATAAACTCGATCAGGATGTTATGCATTAAGTGAGCTCTATGCACTCCTATGACCAACAACGTTGCATTACTTCTCAATGCGACAGCTAATTCGAAGTAGAACTCAATGCGCACGGTCTGCAGAGTTTTCTCCAACATGAGCGATTTGTCCTTCGCCACCAGGTCCATTAATAAAGAACAAGTCTTGTCCATGTGCTGTGCGACGGACGTCTTCGACAGCTTGATTAAATGCATTGTGCATTCCCACACTAATCATTTTGTGTGCGCTTGCTCGGTGATGCTATTACATAAAATGCTCGAAGACTGCCGTATCCTTTATTGATTAATGTCGCTCGTTGCAAGGCGATCGTGCAAGTCTTGCCAGAACTGACCCAGCTGCGGCATGTCTGCCTAATCATCGATCGCTTTGCCATTAGAATTTATATAAATCTATGCTCGACAACATCTTAAGCTGAACATAATAAATGTACACGTCGGCACAGTACCGATGCTAAAATTCTTTGGACAAGTTGTAGCGGAACTCGTCCTAAAGTGCACAAACTCGATCGGTTGTGAGTACACTAAGATTGCCACATATAGCAGACGTAATTGACTCGGCATACTGGACTCCAACGCCTCGGATACACACAACCTCCACTCGTTGCAGTCTCCACGTACCACGCAGCGCGGGCTGAAGCCTTGTTCGTGGCATGTACTACTTTTCCGACAGTGCGTAAGACATCGAACAGCATCGGGCCATTGGCGTAATCAAGCAACATACGAACGTAAAACTGCTTTTCGTGGTGAGAGAAGTAGAGCGAATGCCGGTGGACCGATTAAATCGCTTTGTGTACATCATCGAGCGCGTGGTGGTCTTGCCCATCTATACTTCGTCGGAATCTCATAGTACAGCATTATCCTAAATTGGCCATCACATATTTGGACTGGATCAGGCGCTCCGACATATGTTTTGTGAGCGATTAGCGTTCATGGGCCGTACTCGCGTGTGGTGTTGATAAAGAAAAGAGAGAGGGAGGGGGGTTGTAACGCAGCCAGAGGATGCACGGTGGATGATGCGAGTTCGTAGACCAGCGGTGTCAAGGGGTACTTGCGCGGCAAGCAATATATTTCAGTCGCGCAGCAGCTAAAGTGCGCTCAACGTTTGTGGATTGAGATGGAAACGCGTGCCGATGGGTTAATGCTTTTTTTGAAGAAGAGATTAAGGTTTTTCGAGAGCCTGAGGATCGGTTTTTGCACTAGGCGTTGAGACTGCGCGTGTGTCGTCTCGCTCTGTGGTCCAAATGCTCGAAAAAGATGAGAAAAATGCACTTCATGCTTTGAAACTTCTCATACGGACTATATTACGTACAGCCTCTGCACATCTGTAGCTGAGCCATATACCTTCTACCCTCGCTTCAGCACTTGTTGCTTTGTTTCTTGCAGTGACGTCGCGTCATTGTGTCATGACGCCATCGCGGTTGCTCCTGCGACGTATCACATTAATGTTGAATGATTCCCCTCTTTAACGCTTCGGTCGCTATTGTCTTGCTATTGTCGTGTATCTATCTTGCTCGAATACGGTAACGCTTTAATATTGAATATATCCTCTCTATAACGCCTCGGTCACTATAGCCCTTCTTTTGTCGTGTACTTATCATGCTCGAATACGGTAACGGTGGTTTGTAATGTTGCACTGTACGCCGGTTACCGATCTCTCAATTATCCAATAACGTGCTAAACTGCAGCATCATGAGAAAGAGTAGAATTATTCAGCTCAAATCCTGATAAACGCTGTTAACACGGGCGTAATCGCTGTAGATATGTTACTGCTGATCTCGGCAGGTGTCAAATACGACAGCATTTATGCCACAGAGTGAACAAGCCCGTGCACAGCTGATTGCGTCATTTCTTGACTTGGAGAATCCCAGTGTCTAGGGCATAGTTCGACAGCTAGATGTAGCGCGCATTCAGGTACGGTCGTGCTTCCAACGGATATTGTTAGAGAGGTTGTCTATCTATTGTTATCATCGCCTAGTATAGTCGTATTTACATGTTCTTGCATAGGAATATGGCCGCGTTGATAGTCGAGCATACTTCGCCGTTTACGTGACAGTTGTTTTTTTGAGAGAAATACGAGTTGTAATGAGCAACGTACGGATTCGTCGTTGCGTAATTCAACGTCTTAATATTTCACTTAAAAATACCTGCTGGGAGAATTCGGTGCATGAATACAGGGTAGCCATCGCTGTCGACGCACGAAACAGTTGCAGTGGCTTTGGGAATCATTTGCTGCACTTGCTGACTTTCATCAAATAGCGAATTGGATTCGCTCACCCTACGCAAGCCATGCAGGATACACGAAATCATAGTCTCGTACAAAAGCGGGTTCGAAGTTTTATCAGGGATCTCGGCGGACACCACCTCAATTGATGGAATGTAGCGTGTGCCGGTTGCAGTATTCGTGCAGATAGATCGATATGTGCGCGTGTGGTAGGCGACGCGTCGTAAATTCAATAGCGCAGGTATGCGCTGCTATGTTTACAAAAACGCTTTGGCCGAGAGCCTTCAGCAACGCTCGAATCATTTGCTGCCACACACGACTCACAAAAAGAGAATCGCTTCTATTGTTGCTGGCTGTAGAGGTTTACGTATTTTCTGATTTCTGACCAGTTTGGGTTACATGGCATCGTGAAAAACAAATTCGGCTTCCCTATATCATGCACAACCGCCATCACGAATAGAAATTGTTGAAACAAGTACGTTTTATGTTTCGTAAACGGTGCAGAGTATGGGAGAACTCACGAATGCTATGCGTGCGAAATATTCATACTACTGCTATTTTCACATTTAACGTTGCTTGTTACAGCCAGTAAAAAAGTGTGCAAATGGCTGTGCCGTTATGCGCACCATGCCCGCGAGGGCAACGATGTAATCTGCGATCACTCGCTGGCGCTGCTGCTCGTGCTCTCGAATACCGCACGCGTGTCGAGCGCCATGAAGTCCCGATCCATCTACTTGAAGTCATTTCTCGAGTAAACTGGCGGCATGCGGACAAAGTTGAATGTGTAGTACCCATCAAGCCTGGCGCTTAGACAGGCGGGAGCTCAAAGCATGAACATTATGGATGCGCATGAGGGTTAATGCAAAGGATCACGTGAAGCCCAAGCGCACGCTAAACTCAATAACGTCGTCCGCGATCGCGGCAAGCATGCCACCGGTCCGTCAACTCGACGACGTCGCAGAACATGCCGACGAAGATGTTGTCCTGCGTGTTTGTGTGCGTTTCGAGCGCATTCGGATTGGGTCAACGGCCAGTGCATGTAACAACTTAAACATGAGCTATTGGATAATCGATTGTATGAAAGACCCAGTCGCCGTTAAAGCTGCGACATCAGCCTTAAACACGCGCGTCAGCAGCGATGCGTAGAGTGCGTTGTTGGTTTAATGTCGTACGATCGCTACGCGTAGTTCTCAAGTTGGAGGGTGGTGCATACTTTGTAAGCCGAAGCAGCTTGCACTTGAGTAAGACGTTGTCGCGTGTTGCAAGCAGCAGATCCTAGAGGTCGCTACTCGCGGTAGTTGTGTTGGTATACAGCGTCGCCGAATTCGATGTTGTTCGGTGCAGCTGCATTTGCCGTCTATGCATGCGAGCGACTGGTGATGATTTTACATGTTTTTTTCTTGTTTTGTGAGGGGTACTTTTGCTTCGTAGTATATTTGTACGTGTACAGCAACAATATATTCGTAACTTTAGATAATCTGTGAAGAAACCAAATTTTGCTATGAAATTTATTGATTTCATAACCAAATTATCGATGTGCAGCACTTTCAAGTTCAGGTAACTGAACAGTTAGAGAGAAGGTACATGGCTGCTTGTACTCTGACCTGTCATCGTTTCGAGCAGATGTAGTATTGACCCACTATATATGTTTGTATCTAATTTTGCTCGGCTTTTCGATCGTAGTCGCAATGGATAGTCAAAGCCGTGTAGTGTTTTGTCAATAGAGAGTGCAACACGCATTTCTTGACGTAGCAGAACATGTAACAGTCACAAAGTACATACATATGGTGACAACTACTATTACGACATTTATGTTATCGATTTCACCACTACTACAACATTTTGACCTTGTATGTTTCGTCTGCGTGAGTGTTCATTTTGTTCAGTTGTGCTATGATATTTTATATGACTAGTTTGTTTGCGAAGCATTCAATATAATTTCCAAAACACATGTGCTATATTTAAGCCTAAACTAGTTAATTCATTGTCAAGCTTACCGAGAATATATTTACAGATATGACTAGCATGCAATACGACCTCTAGCACGCAATGAATAAAAAATTATATGACACGATAACTCATATGGGAGACAGTACGCCATTAAGTACAGAAAACGCATTCATTCCAGTTATGATTTGGATACACGCGTGTAAAAGACAAACTTTTGCGTGCGCAAGTGAACGTACAACATCGATATCAACACACCAAGTAACACTTTTAATTTAAATTGACGCGCATTACTTCCGTTTTTGTCACTGTCGAATTGTACCACACGAAACGATACACGTACGGACGGTTCATATTGTTCGGACCCTAAGTACGCTAACTTCGTTTTGTTGTCTGATCGCGTATATTTCAGCTTATAATAATGCATTGCTATTGCAACTCAACTCAATTCATGTGATATGCAAAGTGTAACGAAAATGTCGAACTTAATCGGATTTACAAAATTGAATTAGCTTTGCCAAAACGTTTGAATTTGACTTTTTGTGCTTTGAACAGCAAATGGGTTTGCATCGAACACAACTAAAACAAATTAGAGGTAAATGACAGAGTATCGCTAGCGAGATCGGAATGTTGAAGCCAGATAACGCCAAAGTGAGTAGTCAACAATGTCCGGCGTTAATTTTCAATCGAGTCCATTTTATATCGGATCAACTAGGGAAATCGGCTCCACATGTGTACGCATGTAGTGGTTAAAAGCGAAGTGCGAAGTACTGAATTTAAGGTGGATGAGGAAGTTTTGTGCATACTGCAAATAAGTTATAGTGCAAGCTCTAATCACAATCTCTGCTTGTTACTAATGTATGTAATGGTGTGCAGCGCTGTGTTTGAGATATTTGATTAAAGGGAAATGCACTAAACGAGGTTCGAGCCTACTATTATTAGCAAATTCTATCAATATAGTTACGCATGACAGCACCTTCTTGAAGATATTGCAATATATACATATGGATTTACGACGATGTCAAACTAATCTAATACTACATGCTTGAAAGACTTCTTACAGATGGATCGAGTGAATTGAATGGTGATCAAAACGTTGAAATAGTACAGTATGCTTTCAGCATATTTGCTAACGCAAGTTTTGATGCTGTCTCGGTATTTGGTTATGAAATCACTGCAAATATATGTTTAGCTATTGAATTATGTGCAACATACATAACAAATAGCTTGAATTTACTCTTTCAATAAGCGGCAGACTATTGTGTAAATGCCAGATAGCTCAGACACAACAACTTTACATAGGTACAATTGAGCGAAAAGCCTTATTATAATGTCCATTCGTGGAGAATCGTATTTGTACAATTCAAAAACTAGTAAATGTTCCCGAAATGCAGATAAACGTGACATTTTTGCTCATTTTTTCGAATTAGCTCACACCGGATACATTTGTACTGTACAGATGTAACAATGACAACGTATTTGCATGTATATATACATATGTTGTTTTGAAGAAGCTCATTAATTTATTACTTAGCACGTCCGTAGCTACCGCTCATTGTTTGAATAAAATACCATGTTGATATGCAAAAAATATCTAACCTAGAGTCCTAGCTAATTGCATGCAATTGTATATTTGTAGTCCGATAGAGCGTCATTGTGAATGTATCTGTCTATGAAATTGATCGTAAATGAGAACGCGAGCAGTATAAATTGACTGCAAATATACTTTGTAAAGTGCCAAAATATGTGAACATGTGCGCTAACGTATCAGTCTGCATATATATAAAGCCCTACTAGATGCTGATGCCCTTGAACTCATGGAATAAATCGCCAACGCGCAACGCCGCTGGTCGAACCGATCGTCCGCACCACAGCCACAGTGCAGCCGTTGCACCGCGTTCATTTGTTTGAGCACATTGGCTCGCGCATAACTCAGCATTTTCGTGTTTAGGTTATTACATGGCTAAAATTGTTAGGGATATGACATGACGATGTTAAGAGCAACTACATTTCGAACGATGTGCAACTCTCAGCATGCATAAAATGAAAGTAACGAAATAATAGTATACCTCAAACTGCTATGAGAGATGACAAGTGCAAGACACAATTCCATGCCCTGGTCAATTAATTTGTATGTATCAAATAACGCTAGCTATACATGTTAGAGTTAGAAAACCAAATTCTCGATGTCCTACTTAGCGTAAAAGGTTCAACGCCTCGAGCTCTGGGAATTAGACGGTTATAAAGAAGTGTGTAGTGCCGCTGGTGATACGACCTGTTCATTCTAAACAAATGTAGTGTTGAACCAAAGTATTAATCTACTTTTGCTCGGCATTACGAACATAACGTAAACGACCAGTTTATGATCTTTACGTCGAATGCTAATGGGCAAAACTAACAATGAAACTTGGATACATCGGTTTAAATTCAGTAGCGTATGTGGTGATGAAGTTTTGATGTATAACGAAAGTTGTGGCGTGTAGAAACTGATGACGCAACGTGCGTGTTTAATGACGAGCGTTTCCTTTCGTGCTCGATTATGATCGTCATACAAAATCCTATATTTTATTGTGTCACACCATAGATCAATACTTGGTCATCTGATTGCATGAACTTGTTCGGTACATGAGCATTAATTCATAATCGTTGCTGTTTAGTATGTTTTACGAATACGAGCGCCGCATTCATTTCTCAACATAATTGATGACGTAACAATCAGCATGCATATATATAAGCGACAAGCATTCATGCGGCATCAATAATATTGCATTCACCATTGTCAAAACCATATGCTCTAACTATCAGCTGAACGTGATCACACATTATGAATTTGACCTGTGAAATTATGTATTTGTTGCTTGGTTGCAATACTTCCGAATTGTTTTACAGTAAAAAGAGCTATTTTCAAGTACCCACAATATTAAACAATGTATATATTTAACTAAATAATTGTATGAAAAATGGACAATGCGTTTAAGGAGCATTTGTCCGCAGCGGATAACCTTAACGATATAAATGTCACTTATACCGGTAATAGCATCATATAAAATGAGAGAACAACGTATTTTTATCGATATGGTTTGAATACACGCGCGTCAAATACAAGACAAACTTTTGCTCTATCTATTGAAAGGTACTCTGTACGGGCGACAACGTGGTATTAAATAAGAAAATAACACTCTTGTCATCATTACGGCTTGCATAGACGCATTTCAAAAATCAAAACTGACTTTTGCATGCGCATTTTATCGGTCACCATCGATAGCAGCACACCAATGAGCACTTCCACTTTCGTTTGTCGCGCATTACTCATAACTTTGTCATTGTCAAAGTATACAACTACCACCACTAAACGATACATATGTAGACGGTTCCGATTGCCCAAACCCTAAAAATGCCCACATGGGTTTGTTGTCTGGTTCCGTTTGTTTTTGTCTAGACAAATGTATTGCTATTGCCAATCTTATCAGTACATGGGGCCGGCGAAGTGTCAGCAAACGACCAAAATAATCGGATTTGCAAATTCTAAAACGTTACCCCAATATTTGACTTTGTCGTAAAACCACACAGCAAATGGTATGCATCGAAAACAACGAAGTAAACGAGATGTGACTGTCCAAGTATTTTTTTAGTGAGATCGACTTATCGAAATCTTATCACACCGTGTTAGAAATCAGCAAAACCCGGTGCTCTTTTTCCTTCGAATCCATTTTAGATCGGATCAACGTAACGCTATGTGAGAAATCGATACTCCTTGTATGGTGCGTATATGTCAAAGTGATGTTTATACTATCAAATTTATGGCGGACAATGTAGTTTGTCATTGGCGTGACAACGTTAATGTGTCCGCCGTCATCGACGGCCAGACACCCCGTGAAGCAGTCTTTGGTTAGAGCCTGACGTTGGGGACATGCGTATCTGGGCCAGCATCGCGATGGCGTATGCATTGGCCAGCTAAAGCACAAGCACACGCAAAATTTGCAAGGGTTGTTGGTGGCTCACGTAGTTTCCGGTACGGTGGTTTGCTTGTAGTGCCAATATAAACTAACATGCTGGACTGGGGTTTAGACTACGATCGTGTCCAATGAACATTGGTCTGGCTGTTATTGTTCTCGTGATGACAGTGCAATATACATACGCATATACGTTGCCTAACCAATCATTAAATAATACTATTTAACAACCTTGTACATATGCGATATAGTAAAGTGAGAGTTTCCAAATTGTTGAGACAATACAGTATATTATCAAGATAAACACTATCGAAATATTTGATGCAGCTTAGGGATTTTGGCGTCTTCTTTACAGCAAATGACCCAAATACATCGAATTTATTTGGCAAAATTGCGATGACGTCATCAATCTAAGCATTTTCATTAATTCATTCCATAATCCATACTGTTTCTATTGCACTTGTGACAAACGCTAACTTTTAATCCTGACAAAACAAACTCAAATTGTCAGTTTTGTTAATTCAAAATCATTGACAGGAGCAACAGCTATCTCTATACGCAAAGTACAAACTGTTTTGACCGTATTCGGCTTCAAACCGGTAAAAACAATAATGCATCCAAACTTTAAGCAAGAAAATGACAACACATGCTCTTTAAACCTAACCCAGTTGCAGCCAAATCGGCCAAAATCATGATTTGGAGCATCTGTTTGAAAAATACAGCAACGATATTACGGGACAAAGTAGTACCCTTTAACAATGGGTTTTATTTACGTACAATAAAGTTCATTAAATTGATACTGAGCATGTGTGCAGCTACCGTTTATACGAAGACGCATCTTAACACTAATAACTAACCTAAACTAGTGCCATGGCTGGTCGCATGCAATGGTATGTTTACGGATTCAACACAGTCGTAATATGCATGATTTTGTCATTTTATATGATCGTAAATGAGAGCGCGAACAGTATGCATTGTCTGCAAATGTACTTTTGTGAAATGCCAAAAGTACGTAACGCAAACAACATTCATTGACAGTACATATACTTTTGTAAAGTGTCAATACTACCTAAATAACGACGCTAACGTATCAGTCTATATATTGAAAAGTGTTAAAATACACAGCAACCCTTTACCCAACGAAATGCATGTGCTTACGACATAATTCTTAATGTACTGAGACCATTTTCGAGTCTCAGTAAATATATGCTAGTAGCAAATGCGGTTTTATATGTGACTTTAATCTTATGTCTACAAAAGCGACATGGCAATTTTGGAAGGTGCTCAATACAGTGTTATTATGCATGCATATGTCGATGTATAAGACAGTAAAATGAGAGCGCAAGCAGTATTAATTGACTGCATTTCTTAAGGCTCGCGATTTCTTCAATATGACTTTAAAACAGGTACTCAATACATCATATATATTTCGTAACGTCTTTTTAACCTATATAATATACGGTATGCGCTAACGTACCAGACAATATGTAAAAAGCTCTACTATGCTACAACCCTTTTGTGACAGAGCACGTCTGCAGCTACAGTTTGCCGGTAGGAGAGCAAACATGTCGATATGCATAACCAATCTAACCTAGTGTCCTAGCTGATTGCATGGAGTTTCATGGGGCCCAATTAAGTGTCGATATGCATGCATGCGTCTGTTTTTCAAAGATCGTAAATGAAAACGCGGACAGTACGCAGTGTTTGCAAGTTTACTTTTGTTAAATGCCGAAAGTACGTGAACACATGCGCTAACGTATCAGTTTACATGTAAAAAGTCCTACTGTATGCTGATTCCCTTTAACGAATGGAATATAAGTACTTACGAATTCTCTTTGAATGCAGTCACATGTTGCCGCCGTTGCCATGACTGTGATAAGCACAAGCTGGGGATCATAGAACAATTCAAAATGCGTTGAAGGTGTAAGAGGAGTAGCAACAGTGAGAGAGTCAAAGACACATGAAGCGATGGCGCCAGTAAGAGCTTCGATGCGGCACTCGTACGTCGCTTAGGCTGCGGCTAGAGCAAGCGATGATTTCACTGTTGCATGAAGTGCAACGACGCACGGGTTGCGTCATCACGTCTCTCGCAGCCGCATATCTGTTGCAAGCCGCCGTGGAAGATTGCGAGCTGTATATGTAGACAGCTGTTACTGTTAAAGCGTCAGTATGAGCGTCATTGAGTCGTCTGTGCGTCGCTGTGGCGGTAGTGGTAGCGGTACATCTGGATTTTGTAAATACAATTACGCGTATCTGGTACAGTTCATTCACATTCGTATGTTTGTGTGCTTGTGCGTTAGAGTATATGTCGTCATTCGCGACTGGTGCTTGCTAATTGATTCGTGCTATGTCAGTTGTTGTGCACTACTGTGCTGGTAGGTTGGATCTCGTGTGTTTGTATGGTTACTATAGGTAACACGATGTTTGGCTCGATCTTGCTCGCGCCATGTGGTTCGTTTGAATTTTTGGCGTCACTTGTCAAGCAGGGTTATTTGCTGGGTTCCAATAAAACCTCATTGTCTGACTCTGTCAAAAGTATCCTTGAACTGACTCGTGGGTAACTGCCAATACAGATTTCAAATCATGTTCGCGCTGCTTGTCACTTCAAGTCACAAACAATCACGACTGCGGTTTGAACACTTGCAACGGCAGCAACGACAATCATCAACACGCCGACGTGCGCGCTCCGCACTCACGTACAACAGTCTCATTCGCGAACTCGCAACAACCTGCACACAGCAACATCAAACATCAACCCGCAACCACCTGTCACACTCACCACACCCACCACACCCGCTACAGCATACACCAAGCAGACACAATGGCAACCACAGCATTTGACAGCTCGTACGCAGTCAACGACTTTGTCTATCGGAGCAGGATCCACAGCGCCGTACTTGACATGTACACCAAGGAGTGCGATGCGTGCAGCCTCGACAAGCGCCGCTGCCGCGTGTTCTTGCACACGCTCGTCCGCAAGCTGACTGACAAGGACTACGACGGACCACCTTGCGTTTGCGACCGTTGCGCGCGTCTACGCAAGGCACGCCGCTATGCACGCAACGCACGTCGCTGTGCACGCACCACGAGCAGCAACGACGGCAACAGTAGCGAGAACAGCACAGTCTCAAGTGGCGACGACGATGACACCAACGACATCAGCGACTTTGACGAGATTATCTATCACGAAATGGTTTTTGGCAAAGAAGCCTTTCAAGCGGAATATGCCGAAGCAAAAGCTTTGATGGAAGAATCGGCTTTGGCGAGAGCAGTCGCCGCAGGACTTGTACCAGCCAAGGACAGCAACAGCGACGACGCAATTGCCGCTACTGTCCACGTCGACAGCAGCGACAGCACCGCCAATGCCTCGCTGGAGGCACACGCCAACGATGTCAGTGAACGCGACATGTCGTGCATCGCAGCGCCGCAACGCGCAACGGCAGTGTCACTGCCACGTACTCCGATCGCCACCGCTGCAACCCACGCGCCTGCAGCGCAACCAGCGCTCGGCCCGCCGTTCAAGTCGGCACGCGTCACAGCGATGATGCGTGCCTTTCGCGCTCGCCGGGAAAACGGTGTGGCTCTCGACGCAGTCGCAGAAACCACTTCAAGCGACAGCGGCCGCAGCAGCAGCGATGACGCAATTGCCGCTCTCGTCCGCGACTCGGACGGCAGCGAAAGCAGCACCGGAGCTATATTGGATGCGATCGCCAACACCGGCAGCGCAAGCGACAGGTTGTGGCTGGTGCGGCCGCAAAACCAACGCGCTACGCCGCCGGTCGCACCTGCACCAGTGTCACGAAGCGTTGCGCGCGGCAGCAGCTCGACCACGAACGAGTCGACGCCGACGCGTACGTTGCCGCGTACTCGTTCGCCAATCACCGCTCGTTTGTCGCCGCGTCCGACAACCACAGGACGCACAGCAACATCGGCAACGCGGACACCAGCAGCAGCAACCGCAATGCGTGCAACGACACGGCTAGCAACTCGCACAGCATCTGTGGCAGCACAAACAAACCCACCAGCACCACACGCAGCGTCAGTTGACGCAACGCGCACAGCATCACGCCAAGCTGCTGCTGTGCGACCCGCAACATTGTCGCCCGTGCAACGCGCGCGATCGTCGTCTCGTTCACCCACTCGAGCGACGCACACAACACCACTGGCTCAAGCACGAGCAGCGGCTTCACCAGTGCGCACGTTGCCAGCAACTGCAACGCGACCCGCGTCGCCAACCACAGCGCTGCGCACGTCCGCTCGATCGGTGACGGCCAAGACCACCACGCGCCACGCAACGGCGCACGTTCAAACAGCAACGCGCTCGATGGTCCACCCATCGACAACGCGCACGGCAGCACGCACGACCCAATCGTCGTCCGCAGCGTCACAATCGCCAGCGTCCGGTCGCTCGCGCTGGCGGTAGTGAACGCGACAGCAGCAGCAGCAGCAGCAGTCGCAGCACCACAAACAGTCGACACAGCTGCAGTAGAGAGAGAAGCAAAGCGCACTCACAACAACGCGACGGCGCTACAAGCGCGCAAGTCGTACGAGAGAAAGAGAATCTGCATGTTCCTATGTATCAATACACAAGTGCACTCTATCGTTGGTCGTGTTGATGATTGTATTGCGCATTCAATCGCATCTTCTCGTCGTCTACTGCTTTGTTTGCTTGACCCGCACTCTTGCGTTTGGATTCCAGGCGATTGACGCTGTGTCGTTTATAACATAATTAGCCCAGCGCCAGGAGTGCCAGGAGTGCCAGGAGTGCGAGCTACAGAGTCATACATCCAGACCGTCGAACGCACCGGTCGTAGTGATCTCGTCGACGTTCGACGCGAAGCCTATCGCGCTTTCTCACTGGCTCATTTGGCTTCATGCACTGTCGACGTGCGTTACCTGCGTGCAGTGCTCGTCACACGCGCCACCAGTGCGCGCATGGAGATGGCTGTTGTTGTCCATAGCAGCAGCAGGCGGATGTAGTGGCTAGAGGCAACATGTGTCAGTCCACAGCGTGTATGGTTACATAACAGGGTCGTAGGATGTTCGAACCTCTTGCTGGCTTAGGAAGCTCCATTGCCTCTTATTCAGCAGCGAGTCGTCATTGTCAAATGTCTTTGAGCAGTAGCACGTTCCTCTTCACGATCTTGTGTACCTGATCGATGCCACGTACGCAGTACGAGGTGGTGTCACGCGACAGAGCGATCGTCTAAAACATGCAGGTGCTACGAAGCCAGAACACGCAATGCGAAACGCACCGTGGTAATCAGTCGCCACTTGGATTCTTGTAGCGCAGCGGCTTGCTCGGCGTCACGCAGTCTGCAGTGCCTTTTCCGTGGCGCGCCAGCATCACCGTCGTCGCATTGGCGCTTTGTCGACTGGCGACGATCGCGATGGTGTCACGCGTGAAACGTTACAGCTGCGGCAGTTGCTTCTGAGCATCAGCCGAACGATCGAAGTAGTAGTGAAATCGAACAAAAAACAACAGCGACAAAATATGTCATAAACAACCATTTCGAGTCAGCGCGACAGTCGCTTGCAACATAACATTTACCGTACGGAAGTAGACTCTTCGTACAAGCGCCTGCTCATCTCCAGTGCGTTGATCGCTGTCTCCTACCAACCTTGCTCTTACTCATCCAACCAACTATCCAACGAACTATCCAACGAACTATCCATTCAACCGACTGTTCAACCAGTTCAGTTTATCTCTCATAATATCGCTTCCACTTTACGCTCACATTCTCGTCGTCGCCATCCACGCGTCCTTCTTCTCTCACGTCTTGAGACGCTGAAGACTTACGGCCATGCCGTCTACCAGCGCTTTCGTGTCGTCCATCAACTGCGTCTCGACACGCAACAACTCGTCGTAGCACATACGCTTCTTGTCGTCCGACAAGCCAGACGCTGCAGCACTCCACGCACATGGTACGAGCGCATAGGCAGTGACGATGCCGACAACGCTACACTGTTGTCCACACTGCGCGCGACGCACTGACAATCGACCGGGAGCTGCACGACGCGCGACTTCATGCGGCGGACGTGGATCACGAGCTGCTCGAGCTCCGTCTCGAAGACGCACTCGGCGCGCGACAGCGTCGGCTGGTTCTCTTTCGCAGCTTGGAAGACCGCCTAGCTGCGCACTTTGCCACTGCACAGCAAACAAAAGCGCACGCTGCGTCTTGTCGTGCAGTGCTCCAAGCGATGCAGTCGCGTGGTGGACGCTCTGCTCTACCGCCGCTTTGCATAGCACTGCAAGCTTGTTCGCCTACACGGACAAGTGGCCACGTCTTTCGGGCGAAACAATGCCACGCACATGCGGCTACACGCAACACATCGTCGTCTCAGCGATCGCCGTCGCGTAATCAATCGTCCACGACTCGTCCAACTAGTACATTAGGCTCTTGCGCTCAGCAAATTGCGCTACCAGCATCGACTGTTCATGCCGTGTCGTCGCCGCAATGCCAGTCGATGTTTGTTTAGAGCTAGCAGCGGCAGCGTCGTCGAGCGCTTGTTGTATCGCACGGACATGCACGTCGAGGTCTATTCGCAATTCTAGAATCGTCGCTTGCGGTACGCGACAGTCGAGCGGCACGAGCGAACATAGAGCAAGCACACTGCCGTCTGAGCGCAGGATGCAGGTGATAAACACGTCCCACAACGTACTACACGAAGCGCCAAATGCGATCGCAGTCGTAGCCGCTGCAGCGCCAGTCCCGTGGTCCGTCTGGCTCTTGCGCGTCGTTTGTCTCAACCCAAAATCAAGCGCGTGGCGCTGCTAGGAAACTGATACGTCGCCTACTGTGTGTGGAAGATCGAATTCTCTTCGGCGTCCGAGAGCACGACGACGCGCGCGTCACTTAGCGAGTGCCAGATCGCACTGTCGCAAAGAACCCGACTTGCTGGAAACGTTGCAGTCGCTCATTCCCATAAGATCCAAGCGACGTTGCGATGCACACGAGCGCGCCAGTGTGTTGCTTCATTGTGTTGACAGCCTGCTACATGCGCTTAAGCACGTCGACGTCGTTATCCGTAGCAGGAACGTCAAGCATCGCAACAGCCAACAAACCGCCGAGAATCCTTGCATGAAAGAGCTCGGCTGCGTTGGTGCTGACTGGCGTTGAAACGAATGGGTGCGCTGGCACTTGCGGTCACTTGCTGCGCGTGCAGACAGCACTTGCACATGTGAGCGCGTCCGCAAGAGGATCCACCGCTTGTATGAGACGGATGCTATCGTCGTTGTTGTTATTGTCACGTCGATGTGGCACGAGCGGCCAGACCGCGGCCATCAGCGCCAGCACATGCTGTCGTGATTGGGCCAGTGTCAACATCGTCAGCGTCCAATGTAACGCGTTCCAACAGTGCTGCTCTTCCAATGCTTCGTCTATTGTGGTGTACTAATCTCATCTCTGCATGTATAGATAGCAATACTCGGCCTCCTTCGATTTATATTTCTATCAAGACTCACTTTGGTAGTACTGCAGTATGTTTGTTGTAAAAATAGTACATGTTCCGTATTAGCACGCAACTGTAATTTATAGCTTGTCATCCTTTAAGTTATAACACGCAGATTTTTACATTGCTACTTCCCAGTGCCTACTGTGTAAAAATTTACATCACTATGAATCTACAAATATGGTAAAACTAATGCTACTTCGATGTGTTACTTTTGCTATATATTTTCTTGCTTGACGCAAGCAAGCTCCACCAGTCAATTCAATTGACTCGCGTTGTTCCAAATCAAAGCGATTGCAAGCGTCGTACGCGTTTGTTGTTGCTGTCGCCACACACACCCCATCGCTGAAATCTGCTGCCAATCGTAGCTTAAACCGATTCAGTGCGCCATTCCACACAGATCATCCATTATCACCACCATGTCGTTCGCTGAGATTACCGGTACCCAGAAGGAGGAGCTCGTGACGTCGCTCGCGGTCCTCGCGCTCCACGACGCCAAGGCGGAGATCAGCGCCGACAACATCGCGGCGGCGATCCAGTCGTCGGGCAACGAGGTCTCGGCGTACTTCCCGCAGCTCTTCGCGGACCTCATTGGCCGTGGCCTCAAGGTCGACAAGTTCCTCGCGGGCCCATCGGCTGGTACGTCTATCAACTGCATCTCCACATGCGTGCGATGCGTAGAAACAGTAGCAGGTTTGCACATGCGAGCGATGCGCATTGTGACACGAAGCGGCCTAGCACCACCTGTCGAGTGTGTGCAATGCGTTTGCTGCTGCGCATCGGCACTGCTCGTGCTGGTTGTACAGCGAGTGTGACACCACAGCAGCATCTGGAGCAGCACCATTGCGCTCTTGCTCGCGTCACGAATTGCTGCATTGCCGCATCCACAAAGCGTCTCACCACGATCCGTTCGCTCACGCATGTCGTTCTCTTTCTTTCTCACTATGCTCAATGTAACAGGTGGCTCGGCCCCGGCTGCTGGTGGCGCGAGCGGCGCCGCTGCCGCTGTCGTGGAGGAGAAGGTTGAGGAGGAGGAGGAGGCCGACCTCGGTGGCGGCATGGACATGTTCGGCGGTGGCGCTGACTACTAAGCGTCGCGACACCGTCTGCGGCATCAGTCGTGCGTGTGCGTCGCGCAGGATTCACCTCATCCAGCGTTGTGATGACTCGCGTCGTCGCGGTTCGCGTGTAGAGCAAGCGCACAGCACGCGTCCGTAACGAGCGAGAATGAAAAAGATGGCTTCACTGGCGATTCCACACTCTTTGTAGTACTACGTATCTGTCGCTCTCGTTGTGTCTGTGACTGTATGTGAATGATGACAACGGGTCTACACGCACTGCTCGATCTACAGAGCCCGACGCTGTCGCCCCACCAGCAAGAGATTGTAGCTTACGGACCGCGCTGCAGCAAACGCAGTCGCTCGTCCTACCGATGCAAGACACGCAAACGCGGGTCGGAATGAAGCCGTTGGTCCATCTCGGCGTACTTTTGCAGCGCCGTCTCCTCGTGGCTCGCAAGGCGCTGCTCGAGGATCTGGATCCGAAACATCGTCTCACTGCAGAAGCGCTCAAACTCGTCGTCCGTGCCCTGGTCGTGCTCGCGCTGGCTTCGCTGGAATGCTGCTTGGCGCTTTGCTAGCATGCTGTTCTCCTTGTCGAGGCGGCTCTGGATGATGTTCGCGCGCTCAAGCAGACGCTCCTTGAGGTTCCGGAGACACATGTCACGCACGCTCTGCGCGTCGTCCCTCGACAGGTTGTGTCCGCCACTGGGTGCGTGGATGCTCTGGAGGAACGGCGTGAGGTAGTCCATCTCGGTCTTTGCCTAGTGTGGTTGCCCATCAAACATCAGTCAACCGCCATAGCTAGAGTCCTTACAGCGTCTACTACACATCCACACAACCAACGACGTACGTCCTTGCTGGCGTCCTTGGCGTCGTCGCGCTTGCTCGCAGCAGCAGCGGCGTCGTCCTCCGTGGCGTCAAACAAGCTCGTGTCGAGCACGATCGCCATCTCTTCACGCTTGCGCAGCTTCAGAATGTCCTGCGTCTCGATCTCGGCGTGTCGCACGGCGCTGTAGCAGTCTTTCTCGGCTTGCAACACGGTACGGAGCTCGTCGTCAAGGATCGACGCTTTCGGGCGGGACGCACTCGGGTCGGCCATGACAACGTCGACAGGCGTTCCCGGCGTCTTCGAGTACACGCGAACGCCGGACGTGATTTTGCCAGTCGCGTAGTGAAAGTGCACGCGGACCACGCCATCCTGGACGTTGTACGCCCGCTTGCGCGCGTCGTCGTCGGCTGCGACACTAGTGTTGCGTGCAAACTTCTCGGTCATCTTCTTGATCGCGAGCTCACCGGTTGGACCACCGGGTAACACGTACGGGTTCTTCCCATCGACGTCGTCTTTGTCACTCGTGAGCGCGACGGACCGGAACACGAGCAAGTCGTCGCGGCCGGCAAAGTGCTCGAGCGTCCGCTGTTGGATGAACTCTTCGCGCTTCACGAGCCCATCCATGCGCGCTGACGTGTAGAAGCGAAACTCGCGGCGGTACCCGATCCACTCGATGCGCGTCTGAAGCGCCTCGGGCAGCCGGCCTGGACCAAAGTGCTCCTCAAACTTACTTTCGAGCGGGTACCGCACACGCGTCTCGAGTTTATCGCGGCGGTTCCGGAACTCTTCACGCACTAGGATCGGCAGAGTACACGCACTGTCGCGGTACTGCGTCACACGCAGCGTCAGGCCCTGTTCGTGACTATGTTCGGCAAACTCCTCAACCTTCGCACATCGGTAGAGTGTCACGCGCTGTGCGTCGGTCACAAACTTTTTCTTGTACGTCGCACGGTCGATATGGAGCTTCGCAGCCCACGGCGGCGGGACGTCCAAGATCAGAGCATCGTCGTCGTCGTTGTCGTCGTTATCCGGGTCGCCAAGATGCGCGTTGTCGCTGTCGAGCGCTGAGCCAGTTGCTGTCTTGAGATCGTCACCGAGGTCGTTGCCGCAACCGCCGCTACCCTTGACGTCGTCGCTGCCATTGCCACTCTTGGCGCTCTTGCGCTCCGCAGCCGAGAGGAAGACGTACTCCCAGTCCGTCGGGTTCGCGAGGTCGAACAGCGTCGTGTACACTGACTGACGGTCCTGTTGCATGTTGACCCAATAGTTCACGTGGTTCCAGACGCTCTCGATTGCGAGGTACGGCGACTCGCGCAGCGAGTACGTGCGGCCAGTGCTCGGCTCGATGAACACGTGGTCGCTCACGTCCCGCTTCCCAGCGCGCACGAGCACCCACGCATGGATGCGCTTGCCGTCGAGCGGATCGTCGTCGTCATCGTCTTCGTCGTACAGCACGTCGATTTGGTGCCGACGTGCTTGCTGCTCGGTCTCTGCTTGTTTCTCTTGTGCTTTCGCTTTCTGCATCTCGGCGTACTTACTTGTGAACGTTGAGCGACCTGCCAGCTTGGCTGTCGTCTGCGCTGCTGCGGTTGTTGACGCCCCGACTGACGAAGCGCTTGCGTCGAGAGGCACGCTTGCGTCACGCGCGGCTGCAATCGTGTCTTTTGTCGTTTGCTTCTTCTGCTGCGGCTCATCGACAGCGAGCACTGGCAGTGGTGTCTTGCTCTGGTCGAGCAAACAGATCCAACGCGGTGCAATGCCATGGACGACGTACGCGTCATAACCCGCACCGATAAGGAACGACACGAGCAGCACTGCTAGATCAAAGCTGTCGCCGGCGCGCCATCGCAGCGTGAACGTCGGCGACGGCAGGCATCGCGGTGGCACAATCGGATTCGCGAGTGGTTCGTACTCGATCACACCGGCAAGGAAGCGCGCAAGCGACTGGTGGTCGTACAAGTCTCGAAACGGCAGTAACGTCGGTCGGATCGTCGTGCACACGAACTTCGGCGTGCCTTTCTCGTTCGGTGGGAAGAGGTACAGCGGCTTGCGCGTCGCACCAAACATGTGCTCGAACTGGCGCTGGAAGCCTGCGACGTACTCGAGACACAGCAGCTCTTTCGTGCAGTTGCTCGAGTATGATTGCAGTGGCGCGGGCTGCACTGTGTCATCTTCGAGCCGCCGCTGCTTCGTGCTCACGACACCAGCGACTGTGAACTGCCTCGCCGCGAGTGCAATCTCTTCGTCCGAGCGCTCAAAAATCTCGTGGCGCTCGTCGAACACATGCTTGTCGTGATTGTCGCTGTCGTCTTTCGGCTCGGCGCGCATATCGGGCTGCGTCATCTCGCGTCGTTCGTTGATGGTACTGTGCAGAGATGATGGTCAGGTCGCACCTTTTCGTGATCATGCATTTCCGACAATTAATTTATAGTAAAATAAGCTCCGAAAATATAGTTCGAGTTGCTGCAGTTGACAATGACCGTGACTTCGTTACACCACGTCGCTTGGCGAATGCACATGTCATCAAGCCATCCTGCGTTGCCAAGCCTGCCGTACTTGCCTATGTACGTGCATCGGTGCGCCTGACGCAACAAAGCTACTGGTGGGAATACACAACCACGTGGGCGAGCATGCAGGACGCAAGTAGCAGCAGCGCCGACGCGCGCGACCATGCGCGCACCGAACATCGACCTGCGCGCTCACCCAAGAAGAGCCCTGTGCGCATCGCGCGGCTCAAGATGCTGCAGTCCGCAATCAATACGCGCAACTGCGATGTGCGCGACTACAGCGGCAGCAACGACACACTCTCGACGACACCACGCGCGGCGCAAGTCTCGAACGAGTTTTTGCTCGATGCGCCAGACGACATGCGCGACATTATGGGACCGTTTGGCAGCCTCACTGGCGCACGGAGCTTCGGTGAGCCGTCACACAAACAGCGGAAGATCCACTCTAGCAGCAGCAGCAGCAGTAGTGACCATCTGTCAGCTAGCAGCCTCACAGAGGACCGAGGCTATTACAAACTGAGCGACCGCATCGGTGCGTTCTACACGCCATCTGCACGCGCTTTGACGATCGAAGCGATCTCGATCTTTACGCGCACAGCGATCCACGCGCCAGCAAATCTTGCGAGTTCACCGCTGCGGTCGCCGTCGAGCCGCGGCGTCGTGACCTGTCCCGTGCTCGAGCGCGCTGCGACAGGGTCGCCCGTTCGATCCAAACAGAGCAGCGCGTATGAAGTACCAGCAGACGCTACAGCTGCAAGCGCTTCATCGTTGCCGTCGTCGCAGCCACCGCTCGAGCTGAGCGTCTTTGCGGGTGGCTCGCGGGCGTTTGCGCGCCACGTTGAGAACAGTCCGAGTGTCTTCCGCGCGCCGTCGCCCACAAAGCCGCTCGCAAAGCCAACCGCCCAGCGCTCGCTGTCGTCGACTACTGCACGCAGCGCTAGCTCGTCCGAGCTCGAGACTGTTTTCAGTGGCAGCAGCAGTGCAGCAGCAACAAGTGGAGCACATGGACGGCCGCAGCACGCGCTGCAGCTCGATCCGCTCGAAGCGTCGTCGCCACGGACGTTTGAGCGCGAGAAGCGGCGGTACATCAGTACGATGGACGCGTATTGGAAGCAAGTCGACGTGTACGTGTCGCTCGCACGCGGTCTCCCCATGGCGTCCGATCGGCCGCAGCGGATCCTCCAGCGACTGCAGATCCCACCGCCGACAAAGCTCGACAAGCATGGGATGCAGCTATTTGACGACCGATGTGAGTCGCTCATCGCTGCAATCTTCCAGGACATCTACAGCGACTACTACGAGACGGTCGGCCGCACGATGCTGGCATACGATCTACTGGACGACCACGCGTGTCTGCGCTTCAACATCTACCCGCCGTTCTTACGCGCGGAGCAAAAGTGGTGGGTCGACGATTCGTATCAGTCGATTAACTGGCGCGTCTTGCGGCGCACGGGCATTGACGCAACGCGCGTGCGTTTGGCGCGCGACCTGACTGCGCAGACGCTGTTTGCAGCCAACCCCGTGACGTTTGCGCTCCAGGAACAGTGGCTCTTGGAGTCACCGCCTGCAGAGTGGGACATTACGCCAGGTGGAAACGACGCGCTCCATGCGACATTTGCGCAAATCCTGTTCGTGGACCTCGCAAGCCCAGCGTTCCGCGCGACGCTCCCACGGACCGTGGGTCACTTTGTCGACGCCGTGGGGCGACGCTGTGACTTGGTGAAAGACTGCTTGAAGACGTGCTGGGTCACGGCGGCGGCGAAGCGCGTCGACGAGTGTGCGAGTCACCTGCCCGTTGCGCAGCAATTGCACAAAGCGTCGACTGCTGGCGGGTCGCCTACAAAGACCGCAACAGCAGCAGCAGCGACACGCACATCGCCCAAGAAGAGCAAGCGCGACAGTAGCAACAGCAAGCAGCTGCTGCATAGTCGACTTGCGTTCGAAGGACTCACATCCTCTTACAACGATGCGTCCCTTGGCAATAGCCACGCAACGTCGTCGATCGCGCGGAGCGTCGCAGCGTTTGCAGACGACCCGGACGCAGCCAAGTACTGGAGTTTCATTGGCGTCCTCAATGCTGCGTCCGTTCTCATGGCGCGCAACTTGCGCGAGACCGTCGAGCGGTCGATCGATGCGTTCCTTGCGTTCTTTGCACGCTTCTCGAGCTCGCGCTTTTGTGGCGAAGCAGCGCTGTTGCTCGCAGTCGAGTGTAACGTTGTAGGCGAGCATGGCAGCAGCAGCGCACATCGCGACACGTTCTTCATCGATCCGCCACCGAACGCACTACGTGACAAGATCACGAGCTGCGTGCACGTGATCGTCGAAGCAGCGCATCACTTCCCACGCATCGACGCGCACACGAAGCTCCCCGCCAAGTTCCGCAGTGCGAGCACGTCAATCGGACCGAGTACGATGCGACTCGACGATGCATTTGTCAAGCGCGCGAAGCAGCGACTTGCAGACGTTCTGGCCGAGCATTTGCAGGAACCGACCGAGATCCTCACGCGCTTTGCGCCGTTCGCACACTTGCTCAACGGTGCGTACGACGCCCACTTGCGAACGCTACTGGACGCGAACAGCAGCGGCAACAAGACCGCTGACGGCGCGTCGCGATCGTGTGACGAGGTCCTCGAGACGTTTGAACGGGAGTTGAGCGAACTCAAGTCGCTGGAAGACCGCGTCATCGACGACATCAGCGACAAGTACAGTTTCCGGCTCTTTGCGGTCACGTGCGTCGACGTGAAAGCAAAGCTCGTTGCGACGATCAAAGCGAGTGCGACGAAGCTCTTGACGTGCGTCGCGGCCGACAATGCGACGCAAATGAGCGCGATGATCGGCGAGTACGAACAGATTGTTGCGAAGCTCACGGCCGAGCCACTCGATTCGTTTGAGTTGCAGGCGCTCGACGCGTTCTACCGCTCGAGCCTGCAGCTCATTGATGGATTGAACACGCGGCTGTTTGACGACGTCTGTCGTCGCGTCCAATTTCTGAAGACGCACGACTTCCAGCTCGCACGTGACGATGTCCAGCTGTTCTTCAACACGTTTCGATGGCCCGAGACCGTCAAGAGCTTCCAGCGTCGGAGCATGGAGCTCCAGACGAAGCGCCAGCGCGAGTTGGAACTGATCGTCGAAGGCCGACAGGAGCAGCTCGCGAGCCAGTGCGCTGGCCTGACGCGCCGCATCGAGAAGATGCGCGAGTATGCAAACCTCGCAGACGCCGGGAGCATCCTCAAGCGCATTGAATCAGCGCGCCAGGCGCTCGAAGACGCCGAGACCGAAGCGGAAGCGATCAAAGAACAGGAAGCGATGCTCGGCATGCCGGTCACGAACAACCAACCGATGCTGACGACGCTGTACGACATGCTCGGTCCGATCGACCGACTGTGGACAACGATCGCGCAGGCGATGGATCGCGTCTCGCAGAGCCGCGACGCGCCGCTTGCGAGCGTGAACGCGGAAGAGACCGAGCGCGAGTGCGACCAGTTTCGTCGGACGATCGTCAAGCTCATCAAAGAGTGTGAGAAGAGCGCAGACGCAGATGTCTACGCAGTCGCAATTGCGATGGCCCAAGAGGTCAAGAAGACGCTGGACGAGATGCTCGAGAGCGTCGTACCGCTCATGGCGTTGCTATGTTCGCCAGGCATTCGGCAGCGGCATTGGGAAGAGATCGAGACGATTACAGGCGTCGACGTCCACGTCCACGATGGCACAAACATCAATGAGATGCTGGCGCTTGGTCTCCATCGCTTCACTGGCGCAATCGAAGAGACGTGCGTGAGCGCGTCGAAAGAATACTCGCTCGAGAAAGCACTCGATAAGATGGAGACTGAGTGGCGCGGCGTTGCGTTCGGCACAAAGGAATATCGAAGCACTGGGACGTCGATCTTGTGTGGGACGGACGAGATCCAGATGATCATCGACGACCAGATCGTCAAGACACAGTCGATGCGCGGGAGTCGCTATAACAAACCGTACATCGAGCGCATTGCGACGTGGGAAGCGATGCTCGTGAGCATTCAGGACATTATGGACAACTGGATCAAAGTCCAAGCCACGTGGTTGTACCTCGAACCGATCTTCAGCTCGGATGATATCATGCGGCAGATGCCAACCGAAGGCGCGTTGTTCCGGAAAGTCGACGCAAACTGGCGCCACAACATGCAGACAACGGTCGCGAACCCAGACGTTCGTGCAGTTGCAGCGCGATTGGACCTCCTGCCGAGTCTTCAGCAATCGAACACGGACCTCGAGACGATCCAGAAAGGTTTGAACGACTACTTAGAAACGAAACGATTGTACTTCCCACGGTTCTTCTTCCTCTCGAACGACGAGCTGCTTGAGATCCTCGCGGAGACGAAAGACCCACTGCGCGTCCAGCCACACTTGAAGAAAGCGTTTGATGGCATCGCGCAGCTCGAGTTCCAGTCGAATCTCGACATTACAGCGATGCTCAGTCCAGAGAACGAAACAGTTGCGTTTCCGTATCCAAAGATCGCACAGACGCAGATCAACCCGAACAGCTCGGGCGGGAACGTCGAAGTGTGGCTCGAAGAAGTTGAGACAGCGATGCGCAAGAGCGTTGCGTATCACCTCGACGAGTCGATCGTCGACTACCCAACCAAGGATCGACTGCTGTGGGTTCAGCAGTGGCCTGGACAAGTCGTCCTGGCCGTGAACCAGACGATGTGGACGCAACAGACCGAAGCAGCGCTCACGGCAGCAGCAACGAGCAGCCCGCGTGCACTCGACGACCACCTGCAGATGCTCCGGTCCGAGCTGTTGCGCACAGTCGAGCTCGTACGCGGCGAGCTCCCAAAGCTTATTCGCATCACGCTCGGCGCGCTCGTCGTCATGGACGTCCACAATCGCGACACGATCGGTGAGCTCGTCGAACTCCAGATCGCCGACAAGCTCGACTTTGATTGGCTCGCGCAGTTGCGGTACTACTGGGTCCAAGGCAGCGTCTCGGCGACGACTGGGAAGCCACATTCGCTCGAGTGTCGCATGATCAACACGCTCGCGCTGTATGCGTTCGAGTACCTGGGCAATAGCATGCGACTCGTGATCACGCCGCTGACCGACCGGTGCTACCGGACGCTCATGGGGGCGATCCATTTGAACCTCGGCGGTGCGCCTGAAGGCCCTGCTGGCACCGGGAAGACCGAGACGACAAAGGATCTTGCAAAAGCAATTGCGATCCAATGCGTCGTGACGAACTGCTCGGACGGGCTGGATTATTTAGCAATGGGCAAGTTCTTCAAAGGCCTTGCAAGTAGCGGCGCGTGGGCGTGCTTTGACGAGTTCAATCGTATTCAATTGGAGGTCTTGTCGGTCATTGCACAGCAGATCCTGTGCATCCAGCTCGCAAAAGCCCAAAAGGTTGCGAGCTTTGTGTTTGAAGGCACGGAGCTTCGACTGAACCCGACGTGCTGTCCGTTCATTACGATGAACCCAGGCTACGCCGGCCGCGCCGAGCTCCCGGATAACCTCAAGGTCTTGTTCCGGACCGTTGCGATGATGGTCCCAGACTACGCGATGATCGCCGAGATCATGCTCTATTCGTACGGCTACATGGACGCAAGCGCGCTGTCGAAGAAGATCACGACGACATATACGCTGTGTTCCGAACAGCTGTCGTCGCAGTCGCATTATGATTACGGCATGCGCGCCGTCATGGCCGTGCTGCGCGCAGCAGGGAACCTCAAGCGCGCGGAAGGCCACCTCGCAGAAGGCACGCTCGTGTTGCGGTCGATCATTGACGTCAACTTGCCCAAGTTTCTGTCCCCGGACGTCCCGCTGTTCAACGGCATCGTGTCAGATCTCTTCCCAGGCGTGACGATCGATCCACCGGACCGCGGTGACATGCTCGCATCGATCCACGCAGTTTGCAAACGACGGAACCTCCAGGCGGTGCCGAACTTTATTGAGAAAGTCATCCAGATCTACGAGATGATGATCGTCCGGCATGGGTTCATGGTCGTCGGCATGCCGTTCTCCGGCAAGACGAGTTCGTGGCGCGTCCTGGCGGATGTGCTCGCACACTTGCACGAACGGTTTCCAACCGACGCGCGGTACACGGACGTCCAAGTCGCTGTGATCAACCCCAAGTCGGTGACAATGGGGCAGCTGTACGGTCAGTTCGATGCCGTGTCCCATGAATGGAACGACGGCGTCTTGGCGATCAACTACCGGAACCTTGCAAACAACGCGTCGCCGGATCGCAAGTGGTTGCTGTTTGACGGCCCGGTCGACGCTGTCTGGATTGAGAATATGAACACTGTGTTGGACGATAACCGGAAATTGTGCCTCATGAGCGGCGAGATCATTGCAATGAGTCCTGTCATGAGCATGATGTTTGAGCCAATGGACTTGCTCGTCGCATCACCGGCAACCGTGTCACGTTGTGGGATGATCTACATGGAACCCGAGCAGCTCGGGTGGCTCCCACTGCTCAACTCGTGGCTCGATGCGATCACGATCGTCGAGAGCGAGCCAAGCGATCCAAGCGAAACAGGCGACGCTACGACGCCGATGGCAGCAGCAGCGCCGCCAAGCGGACCGATTGCTATCAGCGCCGAACATCGCGTGCTCCTTGCGTTTTTGTTTGCGTGGCTCGTGGAGCCGTGTATCGCATTCGTCCGGAAAGAACTCGTCGAGCTGTCACCGACGGTCGATACGAACCTCGTTGTGAGTCTCATTCATATCCTCGAAGCCCAATTGTGTAAACTACCACGGGATACACCAGCAACGAAGACGCGCGCCAGCATTGAAGCATCGTTTCTGTTTGCACTCACGTGGTCGATTGGCGAAAGTGTGAATGCCGATGGCCGCGTGCGGTTCTGTGAGTTCTTGCGTGCGATCATCGACAACACGAGCGCTGCGCTCGAAACCACGTTTGTCGTCGTGAGTCGTGCGCTCCAAGTGCGCAAGTGGGTCCCGCCTGCCGCTTTCGAGAACCACAACAGTAGCAGCAAGAGCGCAACGTCGTCGCTTTTTGCGTTCGCACTCGCTGTGCCGACGAAAGGCATTTTGCACGACTATTACTTTAGCGTCGACGACATCAAGTGGCTCAAGTGGGAAGAGATGCTCCACGAGTACGTGATCCAACCGAACACACCGTTCAACCAGATCGTCGTCCCGACGATCTTCACTGCGCAGCTCGAGTATTTGGTCCAGCTGCTCGTCAGTAACAAGCGCAAAGTGCTCGTGTGTGGCCCGACGGGTACTGGGAAGTCGTGCTACATGGCATCGATCCTGAACGACGTGATGCCGCAAGACTTGTATTCCGTGATCATGCTATCGTTCTCGGCCAAGACGTCGGCGAACATGACGCAAAACATCATCGACGGCAAGCTCGACAAGCGCCGAAAGGGCGTGTTTGGCCCACCGATGGGCAAACAAGCGATCGTGTTTGTCGACGACCTCAACATGCCGCTCGTTGAGACGTACGGCGCGCAGCCACCGATCGAACTCGTGCGGCAATTGATCGACAGCGACGGGTACTACGACCTCAAGGAGATGGCGTGGCGCAAAGTCGTCGATACGATCGTCTTGGCCGCGATGGGACCACCAGGTGGGGGCCGGAACAGCGTCACGCCGCGTCTGTTGCGGCACTTTAATCTTCTGTGCTTCTCGGAGTTTGACGACGCGACGCTCACGCGGATCTTCACGACGATCTTGACGTGGTACTTTGGCTCGAACGCGTTTGCGCCAGACGTCAAGCGGCTCGCGGACGCCGTCGTGTCCGCGACGCTCGAGTTGTATCAACTCTCCATGACTGCGCTCCTGCCGACACCCAAGAAGTCGCACTATACGTTCAACCTGCGGGACTTTAGTCGCATCGTTCAGGGCATCATGCTCGTCGTTCCGAGCGACGGGTTCACGGCGACGTCGCTCGTGAAGCTCTGGGTTCATGAATCCTTGCGTGTGATTGGCGACCGGCTCGTCGACGACGACGACCGCGAGTGGTTCAACGAGACGCAGAAGAAACTTACGATCAAACACTTTGCTGCGAACGTCGACAAGGTGTTTGCCTCACTCAAGCGCGGTCGCGACGGCCCAGTCACAGCGACCGATATGCGGAATCTGTTCTTTGGCGACTACGTCGATCCGGACGCGTCGCCGCGGTTGTACAAAGAGGTCGACGTGCGTCTCGATCGCGACGTCGACGGCATTGCGACGCTCATCCAGTGCCTCGATACGTACTTGACCGAGTACAACGCGATCAGCCGCAAGCCGATGAACCTCGTGATGTTTCTGTTTGCGATTGAGCACCTGTCGCGCATTGTCCGCGTGCTCAATATGCCAGGCGGCAATGCGCTGCTCGTCGGCGTCGGTGGCAGCGGCCGACAGAGCCTCACACGCTTGGCGACGTTCATCGTCGACTTCGAGCTCAAACAGATTGAGATTTCGAAGAATTATACGATGAACGAGTGGCGTGAAGACATGAAAGACGTCTTGCGGCTCGCGGGCACTGGCGCACGGCCGCTCGTGTTTCTATTCAGTGATACGCAGATCAAGTACGACGGCTTTGTCGAAGATATCAACAACATGCTGAACGCCGGCGAGATTCCAAATTTGTTTCCGTACGACGAACGCGTTGGGATCTGTGAAGCCGTGCGGCCACACGTGAAAGAGAAGCTTGGGAAAGCAGTCGGCGACAACATGGCGCAGCCGCAACTGTACGCGTTCTTCCTCCAGCGCGTCCGGAGTAATCTGCATATCGTATTGGCGTGCTCCCCGATCGGCGACGCGTTCCGCGATCGGCTCCGGAAGTTCCCGTCGTTGATCAACTGCTGTACGATCGACTGGTTCACTGCGTGGCCGTCCGATGCGCTCGTCGCCGTTGCCGAGAAGTTTTTACTGGACGTCGAGATCGATACAGTGGACGTTCGAAAAGCGATCGTCGATACGTGTCAGTACTTCCACGTGAGTGTCTTGGACCACTCCGAGCGCTTCCGAAAGCAATTGCGGCGTCAGAACTACGTGACGCCGACGTCGTATTTGGAGTTGATCGTCGCGTTCAAGAGCTTCCTCGCACGCCGGCGCGAGTCGGTCCAATCGGCGCGGAATCGCTACGTCGTTGGGCTCGAGAAGATCCAGTTTGCCGAAAGCAACGTGTCGATCATGCGCCGGGAGCTTGAAGACTTGCAGCCCGTGCTCGACCAGTCGACGAAAGATACGGACATTTTGATGGCAGAGATCCAATCGAAGCTCCCAGGCGTGGAGCTGAAGCGCGGCGAAGTCCAAGCGGACGTCGCGGTCGCCGATGCGTCGAAAGCCCAGTGCGAACAACAAAAGGCGAGCGTTGAAGCCGACTTGGCGGAAGCGATCCCAGCGCTCGAAGAGGCGCTGAAAGCACTCGATACGATCAAACCCTCGGAGATCAACGAAGTCAAGTCGATGGCAAACCCACCGAGTGGCGTCAAGCTCGTGTGCGAGGGCGTGTGTCAGATGCTCGGGATCAAACCAGCGCGCATTCCGGACCCACAGGACCCGTCGAAGCGCATTATGGACTATTGGGGACCGTCACAGAAGATGTTGAGTGACGCTGGGTTCATCACGACGCTCAAGAAGTTCGACAAAGACAATTTAGACCCGAAGATCATGAAAGTCGTCGTTGCAAAGTATATCTCCGATGAAAACTTTAGCCCTGAGAAAGCCGAGAAAGCATCGAAAGCTGCTGCAGGGCTCTGCAAGTGGGTCCATGCGATGGCGCTGTACGACAACGTCTCGAAAGTTGTCGCGCCAAAGCGCGAAGCGTTGAAAGAAGCCGAGATTTTGTTGGAAGAGACGCTCAAGCAACTGAACGAGAAGCTCGGACAGCTCCAGGAAGTCGAAGATGGACTTGCCGACCTCCAGCGGCAGTTTGACGCTGCGACGAAGCAGAAGCAGCACCTCGAGTTCCAAGTCGATCTGACGGGCAAGAAGCTCGTACGTGCGTCGACGTTGATCGAGAGTCTCGGCGGCGAGAAGACGCGCTGGACCGAGTTTGCAGCAGAGCTCGGGATCCAATACAGTCGCTTGATTGGCGACGTGCTCATGTCGGCAGGCGTCGTCGCGTACCTCGGTCCATTTACTTCCGTCTTCCGCCAAGAGGCCGTGAACGACTGGGTCCGACGGTGCAAACAACTCAGTATCCCCTGCAGTGACGCGCCGTCACTCAATAGTTCACTCGGTGATGCCGTGCTCATTCGCAAGTGGAACATCGATGGCTTACCGACCGACGGGTTCTCGGTCGATAATGGGATCATCGTATTCAACTCCCGGCGGTGGCCACTGATGATCGACCCACAAGGTCAAGCGAACAAGTGGATCCGCAACATGGAACTCGCAACGAAGCTGACCGTCATCAAACTCACGGACGGCGATTACATGCGGACGCTCGAGAACGCGATTCAGTTCGGGACGCCCGTGTTGTTGGAGAACGTCGGCGAAGAGCTCGACCCGTCACTCGAGCCTCTGCTGCTCAAACAGACGTTCAAACAAGGCGGCGTCACGTGCATTCGCTTGGGCGACTCGACGGTCGAGTACTCGGAGAACTTTCGGTTTTACATCACGACGAAGTTGCGGAACCCGCACTACTTGCCGGAAGTGTCGGTCAAAGTCACGCTGCTCAACTTTATGATCACGCCACGTGGTTTGGAGGACCAGCTACTTGGGATCGTCGTCGCACAGGAGCGACCGGACTTAGAAGAGCAGAAGAACAAACTCATTGTCCAGAACGCTCGGAATAAAGGTCTGTTGAAAGAGATCGAGGACAAGATTCTGAGTATCTTGTCGTCGTCTGAAGGCAACATCTTGGAGGACGAAGACGCGATCCATACGATGAACCAGAGCAAACAAGTCGCAGATGAGATCAAGAAAGAACAAGTCGTCGCCGAGACGACCGAGCGAGAGATCGACCGCGTCCGGGAAGGGTATCAGCCGGTCGCGTACTCGAGCCAAGTGCTGTTCTTCTGCATCGATCAGCTCGCGAACATCGAACCCGTGTACCAGTACTCGCTCTCGTGGTTTATCAACTTGTTCATTGCGAGCATCCAACAGAGCGATGTGTCTTCGGACCTCACAACGCGGCTGGAAAACTTGGACGCACATTTTACGTATGCGCTCTATCGCAACATCTGCCGATCGCTCTTGGAGAAAGACAAGCTCATGTTTGCGTTTCTGTTGTGCATCTCGATCAAACAAGGCAAGAGCGAGCTCGAGAGTGCCGAGTGGTACTTTTTATTGACGGGCGGCGTCGCACTGACAGAGCCGCCACCGAACCCAGCGAAGCTCTGGCTCAGTGACAAGCAGTGGGCTGAGTTTTATCGGTTGAGTCTCTTGCCAGCGTTCCACGGCATCATCGAAGAGTTTTTGGAGGCAGAGGAACAGTGGAAAGCGGTGTACGACAGCCCGGTCGGCCACACACTGCCGTTCCCGGGCCTATTGGGCACTGCAAGTCCGTTCCGACGGCTACTGGGACTCCGGTGCATTCGACCGGATTTGCTGGTCGTGGGCGTCCAGCTCTTCTTGGTCGCGGAGATGGGCGAGAAGTTTGTCCAACCGCCGCCGTTCGACTTGGCGCTGTGTTACGCCGACAGCAACGTGTCGTCGCCGCTCGTGTTCATTTTGTCACCCGGTTCGGATCCGATCAGCTCGGTGCTCAAGTTTGCCGACTCGCTGTCGCAAAGAGCCGAGACGATCTCCCTCGGCCAGGGACAAGGGCCAATCGCTGAGCGCATGATCGTCCGTGCACGCGATGCGGGGACGTGGGTCGTTTTACAAAACTGCCACCTCGCACCGAGTTGGATGCCGACGATGGAGAAGATCGCAGAAGATATCAAGATGGAAAATACGCACGTCGACTTTCGCATGTGGTGCACGACGTACCCGTCGAACGTCTTTCCCGCTGCCGTGCTCCAGAACGGCGTCAAGATGACGAACGAACCACCACAGGGGTTGCGTGCGAACTTATTGGGATCGTACATGTCGGACCCAATAGGCGAGCGCGGCTTCCTCGAGTCGGTCGTGAAAGGCAAAGAGTTTCGCGTCCTCTTATTTGCGCTCTGTTTCTTCCACGCACTCGTGCGCGAGCGACGGCAGTTTGGGCCGTTGGGGTGGAACATCCAGTACGAGTTCAACGAATCGGACTTGAGCATCAGCATCCGACAACTTGCGATGTTTGTCGACGAGAACGTCGAGATCCCATTGCGTGCGCTGCGGTATTGTACCGGCGAGTGCAACTACGGCGGCCGTGTGACTGACGACAAGGACCGACGGACACTCACGAGTATCCTCGCACGGTTCTACTGCATGGACGTCGTGTCGGATCCGCAGTATGCACTGGATGACCACGGCGTGTATACGCTCCCACCGGACGGACCGTACGAGTCGTACTTGTCATTCATTGAAGCGCTGCCGCTCGTAGCGCCGCCTGGTGTCTTTGGTCTCCACGACAATGCGACGATCACGAAAGATCAGAACCAGACGACCAAGTTGTGTGCCGACATCCTGCTCACGCAGTCATCGGGTAGTGGCGCCGGTGGCGACAGCGGCGGCATGTCGCAAGAAGATATGGTCGAAGCCGTTGCGAACGACATCTTGCAGCGCTTGCCGGACAACTTTGACATGGAGGTCGCACAGATTAGGTACCCCGTTCAGTGGGACGAGTCGATGAACACGGTGCTGTGTCAGGAACTCGTGCGGTTCAATAACTTGATAGCGACGATCCGATCAAGCCTTGCGAGCCTCCGAAAAGCGCTGAAAGGGCTCGTCGTCATGTCTGCGGAGCTCGAGAACGTGTCGCAGTCGCTGTTCTTCGGCAAGATCCCAGCAATGTGGGCAGCAAAGTCATACCCGTCACTGAAGCCGCTTGGGAGCTATGTGAACGATCTGTTTGAGCGCATTGCGTTCTTCAGCAAGTGGCTCCTGGACAAACCACCGACAATCTACTGGGTCTCTGGGTTCTTCTTCACCCAGGCGTTCTTGACTGGCGCGAGTCAGAACTTTGCACGTCGGTATACGATCCCGATCGACCAGCTCGGGTTTGACTACGAGCCGATGCCACGGACCGAGTACTCGCAGAAGCCCAAGGTAAGTGGCGCTATAGGCTGGCGCTTGTACAGGAGCGTGTTGTACTAATAGTGTATGCATGGACTAGGACGGCGTGTACGTCCGTGGGCTGTTTCTGGAAGGCGCCAAGTGGTGCAAGAGCGACCACTCGCTTGTCGAGTCGGACCCAAAGGTGCTCTTTTCGCTCGCGCCAGTGATTCTGTTTCGACCGGTCAAGAAGAGTGAGATGAGCGTCCAGCGCACGTACGCATGTCCAGTCTACAAGACGAGGTACGACGATGTTGCTGAGCTTGTTTGCGTTAGTGCTGTTGAAGGTACTAACGCTCGCTAATCGCTCCTTTGCGGCAACTGTACTACAAGTGAGCGACGTGGAACACTGTCGACAACCGGTCACTCGACCAACTTCATCTGTTTTATTCGACTGCCGACGAACAAACCGGAGACGCACTGGGTCTCCCGTGGCGTCGCAATGCTGTCGCAGCTCGATGATTAGCGTGCGTGTAGGCATGTTGTATAGTACTGTAGCAGCTCACGACAACTTCGAAATAGAGATTGAGCGAATGATACAGTGACGAATAAAGAGCGATATTGAGGGAGAGTGTGATGTTCGGATACTCTGCAAAAGGTAATCACTATACCGGTATCAGATGTTTTGGCGCGACAACGCGGCAAAGTACCGGTAGTACCGGTAAGTTTGTAAAAAGCCCTCGCACATCATTGACACATAACGTCGACCACGAGTGCTCCAGCGATATTACAGCCGCATTCACACACCTGCTTCGACGCGCTCCGCTGTGTCTGATACAGCATCGCATCTGTGCCACCTACACATCGTCACAGCACCACGCGCGACTCGACACAAGCCCGCATCTCTCTCTCTCTATCCATTACGCTTGCATCCAAACGCGCGTGTCAATCACTTTGTGCAACGCACGCAATTTGCTCGAGTCAACAACGTTGACACCCTGGGACGCGGCGCACACACACGCATCATACTTGGCGCGCTTTTAACAACTCTGGCCGATCACTTGTCAATCAACCGCTCGACGCATTCAATCACATACACACGTACGACGCACATTCAAAACGAAGGTCCTCTACCAAATCCACCAGCAACCAGCAGCAACAACAGCGTGGAGTGCGTGAGTAAGTGAGTGAACGCATATCCAAATCCAGTCAGCGTGAACGTGACGAACCGACTCCTTGCGCATCAAACCCATCGGATAAATCAATCACACGCAGCAGCAGCACCACCACCTAAGAATAGACCATGAGCCAGAGCGACATGGACTGGGACAACAACCTCGGATGTGACGAGAGTATCGACGACAGCAGCAACGGCGATGCTGGTGCGATGGAAGACGTGACGATCGAAGAAGAGACCGTGCGTGTTTATCGCAACACGTCTCCTGTCCTACTACACGTGTCTCTCTCTCTCTCTGACTCTCTTTCTCTCCCTACAGCGCCTCGCATTAGAGGACATGGACATTGACATGGTCTATCGTGCGATGCTCCGACAAGAGCTGTTGCGACCAGACTTTGCACGCAAGTACGAGTACCTCAAGTACCGACGGATCCTCGTCGACTGGATGTCGGAAGTCGGCGAAGAGATGCAAGTCCGCAAAGAGACCGTCCATACGGCAATCGCGTACCTCGAACGCGTTCTCACTGTACGTCTCTCTTGCTGTCTCTTCACTTGTCAGAGACCAGGCAACTCACGCCTCTTCTGTGTGTTCCATACAGATGGGTCGCTTGCCTGCAAAAGACCGGTTTCAGTTGTTGGCGCTCAGTTGCATCCTGATTGCTGCCAAGTACTTGGGACCAGAAGAGGACATCCCACCGATCTCGGAGTTTTGGGAGTTTGGGAATCGCTGCTACAGTTACGACGAGATCCACGACATGGAACTCCAGACGCTCGCCAAGTACGTTTGTCACTGGCTCTATAAACCTGGGAGACGCCTGCAAGCAGGACGACTGACGGACTTGCTTATTGCTCGTACAATAGACTCGAGTGGTCACTGACCGCGCTGACGCCGATCCACTTTACGCGCTACTATCTGTCGCAATCCGTGTTGTTTTGCGACGACGCGATCCAAGGGACCGACATGGTCGAAGAAGCGCTGGAGTATTACCACAAGTACACCGAGTTCTTTGTCGATCTGTGTCTACAAGGTATGCGTCTGCTCTCTACTGCCCACTGGCTCGAGCCATTATCCCACAGCCACACTGACTCTTTTCCCTCACAGAGTATCAGTTCCAGGCCTATCGACCGTCACTTGTTGCAGCGGCGATTCTCGCAGCGTCTCGAAAAGCGTTGGGGATGAGTCCACTCTGGCGTGAAGAGCTTACGGTACTGACGGGCTACGGGGAAGAACAAGTCGAACCGTGCTTCTGTGCGCTGTGGTCGCATTACGTCGCAACGTTTGGCGACAAGAGCGGCTCAGGCATGGAGAGTTCTCCTGCTGGTGTCGAGGACTTTTAGAGCCATCAGAGAGAGAGCGAGTGAGAGCGTTAGGTCAATAGCATAGCAGGTATTTATGCCACGCACACACACACACACACGCAATCGCCTGGCGCGTCGATCACGTCGCTCGTCACTCGCTTGTCGTTCTGCTCGCTCCTCATGCGAAAGCGGAAACGGCAACGAATGACGAGCGGCGACAACGTCGGTTCAGCGCTAGTCGGGAGGATGTGTATGTGCGTGGCGTCCGTGTGTCCTCTTATGAGGGCGAGTCGCGTACACACACACACAAGAGAGAGAGAGAGAGAGAGAGCGATGGTAAAGTGGAAGTTGCATGTTTGCTCATGGCTGATTGCAGCCACTGGCGCGTACTATACAAACGTCGTTCCCTTTTTGACACGATGGTGTTTGTGTTTATCATAAACGATAAGATCAAAGACGCATGCAGGTGGAGATGTTGTGTGTCTATTCAGTCGTAGTATATGCGCTGACGAGGAGCACGATACAAAACTGAATACCTACACGCCAGCAACAACAACGTCGTCTTCCTCTACTATCAAAGCGCCCAGTGTGCCTCATAAACAAGCGTCGCAATACACAAGCACGCGTCCACCTTCATACATCTACGGCCACGGCAGCGACCGGTCCGAATCGCCAATCTCGCCGCCACGGACGTTGCTCGTCGGCAACTTGACGTCGTAGTAGCCCACACCGGGGCTCTCGCTCTTGACAATGAACGAGTCGCGCGTCGCTTTCGCCCGTGACATGACAGCGCCGCGCGACGACAGCGACGACGACGTTGGCGCCTCGGCGCTACTCGAGCAGCTCGACGAGTACTTTTGTGGGATGTAGCTGTACCGGTTGTTGATGTTCTTGACGCACTGCGCGCGCGGCGACCGCGATTGGCTGCTGCTACGGTGTCGCTCGGACGTCGCCGAGCTGCGCGACGTGACCGAGTCGGCCCGACGCGCGGTCCGCGCACTGCGTGGCCCTCCAGCTGCTGCAGCGTTCGAGCGGCTCGAGTAGTTCGAGTAGCCCGAGACCGACGATACGTTCGACGACTGATAGTACGACGCGCTCTTCGGTGGCACGCCGGCTTTCGAGTCCATTGCTTCGAGCACTTCGGGCGTCAAGCGCAGTTTGAGGGACGCTGCAGTCTTCGCGGTTGTGGGCTTTGGTGCCGACGCTGCCGTCGTCGATGCTGGCGCCGAGTGTGGCGGTGGAGGCACGCGGACGTTTGTATTGGCGTCGCCGTTCGCTGTCTTCGCGCCATTCGGTTTGCTACTCTTGGTCTTCGTCTTTGCGGTGCGCATCGTCGCCAGCTTGTCGTGAAACAACTCCAGCTGCCGATTGATCTGCTTGACTTCCTCGTGCTTCTTGAGCAGCGCAATTTTCAGCGCTTCGATCTGCTCGACGAGTTGCGCTTCCTCTGCTTCATCTTCGTTCTGGTTCGAGTCACGGTCGCTTTGCCGCACGTCTACAGGTTCATTGATGACGCCGTTTGTCGTGTCCGGAGCGCCAGTAGCGTGATGCGCTGCTGATCGACTCGACGAGCGGCCACGACGATTAAATGGCTGCGCTGTTGACGCTGTTGACGCTGTTTCTCCGTGGTGGTTGTTGCGCTGGTTGTCGTGGAACGTACCGCGCGGCACGTCGCGTTCGTCGTTTCGCTCCTGCGAGCCGCGTCGACTGCGTCCTGTGCGTCGACTGTTGCCGCCGCCAGCAGCATTAACGCTTGGTGCGCGCTGCGCATTGCCATTCGTGGCGGTTGTTACAAGCTCGACGCGGCGAGCCGACGACGCATTGCTGCTCGAGCGTGTGCGTCCACGCGCTGATCGTTGCGGATTCGTACGGTCGCCGTCGTCGTTGTCTTCGTCCTCGGGCTTGGGCGACGGCACCGACTGGCGCCGCACGGGAATGCGCGACGCTGCTATCGGCGCTTCTGCCGTCTCGGCTGTCGTCGGGATTGCAGCTGCCAAGAGCAGCGTCGTACGGAGCGACGGTTTCTGGAAGCCACGAAAGCAGATCGCCAGTGGGATCGTTGCGTTCTTGATCAGATCGTGTACTTGGCGCAAGCCAAGATTCGCCAGCAGCGTGTCGGCAATTTGCACAACGCGGACGCCGGGTTCCAACCGTTCGTAGTGCGTCGCAGTCGAGTGGGGGTAGATGTTCGCAACGACAATGTGTTCGTTGTTCTGCTTGAGTGTAAACCCGAGCGGTAAGCGATGGAACAGGATGCGAAAGTCAAACAGTTCGCGTCGACCGCCGTCGGACGACGACCCAGCGCTCACTTCGCTAGGTGTGAGCGCTGGTGATGGCGCTGAGGAAGTTGGTTTGTCGGTAATGCCAAGGTCGAGCTCGTCGTCGTCCGCGCACGTGTCGCCAATCAAATCGGATGCAGCGACGAACGCTTTGCGCTCGAGGTGGTAGATCGTATTGAAGTCTGGGAGCTCACACGCTGGGTATGCGAGGTGGTACTTGGCGATCGCAGTAGCGATCATGGCTTCACACGGCCAATTGCGCTGCACGTGGCACTGAAACTTGAGCCCCAGGAGGCCGATCGTGAGCTGCAGCATGGTATCCTGTAGTATGGGTGGCGCTGCTGTTGTGTGTGGCGACGTGGAGTGTGTGGTCGTAAGCACGACGTCGCGCGACGATTGCTTTGTGCGCGCTCGTGGCTTTTGTGTCGATGCGGATGGTGTCGATGCTGGCGTTGAAGCTGCGTTGTTCTGGTTTGCAGACGCTCGCATCGTGCTCGATCGCGTCGACGCGTTCGAGTTGCTGCGTGTCTGGCGTGACGTGTGTGTTGCACCGCTCTTCGTACTACGTGGTGAAGCCATTGACGCTGCACGTGCACTGACTGCTCGTCGCTGCTCTGTATCAGCAGCAGCTTGCGCGAGACTGGTCATGCGCGCGCTGCTCGCTGCGACTGGCGCCGGTGGTGCTGCGACGGCTGCAGTTGCCGACATTCGACGCGCACCGGAACTAAGCGGTGGCGATGGCGCACCGACAGTGTTTGAGCCGACGCTGTTGCTACTGCGTCGACTGCTGCTCACGGTCGCGACAGTCGTAGCGCTCATGACTGATGCTGTGCTGTGGGCGTGCGTCTGTAGTGCACGCTTTGGCGTCTTGAGCTCTTTCGTGAAGAGCTAGCTAAATATATTCTGGACATAATGCAGTCAGTGTAAAAATAGCAAGACTGAGCATAGATTTCGTGCGTACAAGGTTCGCAAACTAGATTTAATTATGCTAGAATGTAATTCTTTTTCTTACCCAACATATTACATTGCTGAGGCAAGGCTATTCGTCATAGCTCTGTCATTATTTGATTCAGTCAAAATACGCTGGTTGGCTCACTTTCCTTTTCAACATGGTATCAACAGGAAGCACAAATTCGATGTCAAAAGCGTGGCTCCAAGAATTGTTGGACATTAGCCTGGCTGAGTTATTCGCTAGCCAACCACACTATACGAATCATGTAGCGTTAAATGCCAGTGGATGCTCACAAAAGAACTTATTTTCAGTCAATAGACCTGTGTTTACCTGAATAGCTAAACGTATTATTAAAAAATTGGACATAACGTAGTCAGCAAAAAATAGCACGGCGATACACACAGAATCCATGAATACAAAATGGCTCAAAACTCAATATGCTCAAATTAGATAATTCTTGCATCATAATACGCAAAACACTGCAGGGAAAGGTTGTCTATACGTCAACCGTGCATGTCGTCACAAGGAATGCATTAGATAGCACTTTAGTCGTCGACAACTTCTTCAACGATTCGTAATTGCACAACACGAAAGCTCATAATCTGGTGTTCCAATTGTGTAGACTGCTCCATCTGTCGAGATACGACACGATATTCGTCATTTGACTGGAGTAAAATGCACTCCGAAAATTGCACACGCACATCGTGTGGATCGAGCATGTAATGTCACTGCTCGCAGTCGCGACTGTGACAATCAACATTGGTCTCATTGTCCTGCCTCATGATTGCCTGGATTGCTCGCGTGCATACGATAACATTTCGACTCGATACACAGTGACGCAGACTGCCGCACACTCCTTCTCTTCTCAATTCTCCAACTGCTTCAATTCGTCGATGTCTTAGGTCTACCCCGACATGTATCGACGCGTGAACGCAGCTCGTGTACTGCAGTTGAAGCGCTGTGTATCACTCATAGGCGTATTGCTGTCGCCGATATTTGGCACGGCATCGCGTCTCTTTTTGGCTAACTTTGGGTATTGAGCTGCAATTGCTTCCTTTACGGTCGACTATATGTGCAACGTATATAGCAAGTTTCATATGATTGACGTGGACAAGGGTGTCGAGGTGAATATACGTTTTTAGCGGCGCAGTTCAGAGCAAGGTTGGAGAAATAGCAAAAGTTTTGGAATTTTTCGCTGGCGCAATACGTAGTTGTAGTAGTCCTTGTGGTGACGTAAAGCTACGCTAGCTGTACAACAGACATACGCGCAGACACGCGCGTAATTTGAAAACTCTAATTGCACCTGACAGCATCATAGAGCACGGCGTTGGCCCAATCAAAGGGAGTCGCCACGACCATATGTGCCTCGCTACGCAGCTCACGTTGAACGGACATCTTGTTGTCTACATCGTGTACGGCAACTCAGCGTACAGGAAATACAAATTGCTTTGTAGCGCTATTTGGTGGTATGAACATCACAGCAAGCGACTAGCAAGTCAATAGCAGCCTGAGCAATGTGCGTGTGTCAGCGGAATGGTTTGCTGTATGGCAATTCATCATCGATCCACGGTTAACGAAAGTTGGCGAGAAATTTATTTGAAAATTGGCCGTTCTGTTGAATTTAGCTATACATCCGCTGCAAATAGTAGGTCAACTATTTTGTCCTTTGGCGTTTCGCCAACTACGCTGGTCAGTACTTGATGCCATACTAGATGATGCATTCCCGTGGTGCATCTCAATAGCAACTTTATCAATCTTTCTATTTGCTCGTTGTGTCGTTGTGGGTAGAATCGAGCATACGCTTGGTCTCTTATTTGTAGAGCGAGTTGTGCTGCTTGGTGTTCGCACTCATGTTGATGCGTTTGTCTCTCAAGCTCTACTTCATCTCGTCGCAACTTACGCTCCAACCTCTGCGTGTTCAGGATTGCGTCCTCTACAGGACGCTGATTCTATATCAATTTTCTTGTTCCTCAATCATTGCGTATTTGATTGAAGAGCTGTTTTGATTCGTTTTGTTGGCGTTTGTTCGCGTTGACCTGTTGATTCAGTGAATACATACGTTCGCTTAAGAGTTTAACATTAAGTACAAGCAATACAAAACGGCACTCACTACGATCATGCGCACTCTGTACGCGTAGATTTGGTCTTAGCGCAATACTTGTGATTGTCAAGTATGTATTTGAATCTACATTACGTTCGTGTGTGTTCATGAGCAGACGATTAAGCTCAGTGTGCGCATTGTCTACTCCAAGCGCTATCGTCCTCTTTGCTTTTTTTGCTTCGTGCTTTTTGTTCATATATAGGAATCTATAACATTATACAAAGAAAGAGAGAAATGCCAAGTGACATCTTTCTCTATTACTTTATAAAGCGACAGACTTGTTAAACGGATAAATTTGCGCAAAAATAAATAAACTCATCTCTCCCAGCGACCGTGAACTGTGGTCTATGCTCCATACTGCGATAACGAAACTAGAATCTTTTCCCATGATGGCGCTTTCTATCCGTGGTCGACGTCATAGGGTTTGACATGAAATATGTCTCTATAATGCATATTAAGACACATTAGTCAAGCGGTGTTGATGTTTACTGTGTACAAAAGTCTGAGCAAATTGATGTAGCTGAACATGAATTTCTTCGTGCCATTGCACTTGTTTGTGTTCTTTATCGTCTGTATCACTTCTGGATTTGGTGACGTCATTAATGCCGATAACAAATTCGTACTTGGCACCGGTCGATACACCACGTGCGGTTGTTGGCAAAATGGTAGATATCGGATACCTACTTAATGTTGGCGGTTCACGCTTTTCGGACGACGCACGCGCTAAAACGAGACTTCGTAGCATACTGCATTAACATGATGTTCAAAAAACAATGTGATACTTCAATCGGTTTACACATTAGCAATAAATGTGTCAGCTGCATCAGAATTGTGACGTACGTGCAGTTGAATGCCTACTTGCTAAGCCAAAGTGCCTTAAGAGACGGTGTTTGTTTTCGTATGCTCACCAACGTCGTGCTCGTGTGCAGCTCAAGGCACAATCTCGTCGTCGATTCGGCTGTGTCTGGAAGTGACAGTAGCGCGAGTCGGCGTCAGTTGTTTTGGTTTGTATGTGAGTGTGTATTTGCGAGTGGCACATTGTTGTGCAAGCAAAACAGACGGCTGTATGAGTGCGCACATACGGAGGATGTGAGCTCAAGGGACACTTGCAGCGTTCTCTGAAAACAGGACGCACTTGAGTTCAATCTGTGATTCACACGACTCAGCAGTTTTGCAGCCACTTAAGAGGCTAACCAGTGAGTGGAAGCTGCGAACTCGATCCATGCGATCCAGTGTCTGCACACACAGGCGAGAGCAACTTGATATTGTTGACGTGAGGGATGGAGCAAATGGCATACGTTTGGCATTGTCGCTGCGAGCAATATCGCTTGCATACACGCAAGAAGTACAATTTTATTATTGCCGAGTTGGTGATGTGTTGCGTCGCTGCTACGCAAGTGCGCGAGCTGCCGTGCTGCTTCATGAGAGTGACGCGGCATATTGATTGTAAAGAAGGCAGACGTCATGGTGTTTGTTATTGGTCGAACTGTCGTGATGTGCAATGGGGGTCTTACATTAATGTTGGCCTGAGAGCATGGTGTGGCTTTGTATTGTGGAAGGGGTGTAATTTGCTTTTTGATTTGAAAGTGACGACTTTGCAATTCGAAGCTGTCAATTTGGCAAACGCAACAATGGCATTGAAATGGTCATGTTTTTTCAATTTATTCATTGATTCGTTATACTCGCGCTTTCCGTTTTGGGGAGCTCTCTAATAGATAGTTTAAGTCGGCGTTGTTGATATATGGAGATTGAATGGTTCAATTTAAATTTGCAATGTTGTAGATACTGAAATCACAAACTTGAGACAGTAACGCAATCAGAGTAAAAGCACAGGGGTAAAATTAAATATCATGAATATCCAAACTTTTGACAGTTCTGTATATTTTAACAATATGTCAACAATTACTAAATAGCAATTTTTCTATAAGGCACTCTGTTGGCCAAGTTTATTCTTCCACGCTGATTGTCATCATAGCTTATTTTATCAATCTAGTTGGCGATGTTTGAATACTTGTCTGGTTCGTGTTCACCTACAACGCAGAAGAGACATAACGCAAAATATAATATTATGGCTCCAAGACAAAACAACAATTTTAATCTGGCAAAGATATTTTTTAGCCCACTATTACCTCCACAATTAAAGAAACGGAAAATGCCAGATGATAAATCACGAACCAATACTTTGATTAAGTATAAATCGCCAGTCAACTGTATCATTAGTTTTATAAATAGACATATAAATAGGATTACTAAGTTCGTATTCATTTTCCAATTTATTTTTGCGGGGTTTAAGGTTAATGCACAACAACATGAGTTCCTGTAATGCCGCGAGATGCAGGCACAGAATAAGCGATGTACATGTAGCGTTGCGAACGGGCATATATCCACACTGCCATAATATGCTGATCATCATCAGATAACTACATATCGCACTAATAAACATCTTACTACATTTCTCACTCGATTCCTGCAAATATTAGATAAAATTGCTACTGTATGAGTATATATTTACTCTTGTGCTACGAGCGCACGTTTTCTGTTCAGCACGCATTGTCATGCGTGGAAAGGTCCAGATTTCCCTCTATTAAGCTACGTATCGCATGATCAGATATTAAAGTATTGGAATTATAGGGGTTATGGATACATATTGCAATATTGGTTCTATAAGCTTCTGCACGTGTTGGTCCACACACCAAATACTAAGACGAACAAGCTGCTTCATTGTTAGTTTCTTTTAGAGAAGGGTTTGTCATTCTCTCTCTTTACACAGCATGCTGCTAGCGAATAATCTAATAGTCGCTTTCAACTGTGGATGTGCTCGGAAACACAGATGCAATGTCTGGACATATAGTGTTGAAATAGTTTGGCGCTAACATATTATTTGGCGTCTGAGCAGCTATCATTTTGAGAACCACATTTGTCCCACGATGCTGTATATGTTCTTGAAGTCAAATCACACTTACATAGCACGAGAGGGTTGTACTTGTCCTTGCAGGCATCATGTCGGAGCCACCCATGGACTCTCCCGTGGCCTTATCGTAGAGTCAACTTATAGTCGCCAGCACTCAATCTATTCGTTTGCTACCACATTGTATGATTTTACTGTCAATAGCAAACATAGTTGTGGTAGTCATTAAAATAGGTGACCCACGAGGTTTGTGACAGACACATCAGCGTTTTGTATATACATAATCAGCAAAGTTTTGGTTAATACTTATTTGTTGAATATTCCAAAATTACCAGGATATTCACAACATTTTTGTATGTGTTTTATGTCATTTGATTCTTGAAAGAAAATTTCAATATCTCGCTCTTATTTCCACAACTGCGTTCTACATGGATTGATGTGATGTTTCTTTTTCTAAATCTTGACGTCTTGAATTGTAATTGCTCCACATCTGTGAGTGTTACAACAGCGCGTTGTCAATATCAGGAAAAGAATACACATACACATGTCAAGTAGATAATGAACACGATATTTTTGTTGAACTATTCTAATCAACTGCTTCTACAATTATTAATGCGTGTGTGCTTGCGTTGTTTATCCGCCGAGCAAAAGCTGTCCTGCGATATATTCTCGACATGTTTAGTGTGATCTATTTCTTTTGAGTATGGTTTGTGCACGAATTCGAGCCATCTGTACTGTAGCGTTTGTGACTTGGTTTTGGTACATGCTCGGGTATTTCGGGCAAATATACTTGTACATGATCAAATATTTATTTGAAACTGTGTTCTGATATGTCGAAGAAGGTTTGGGCCCGGAATATTTCCAATAGTTCGGACTCTTTGGCTAATCCAATGCGTATATGTATTTCAGTATAGTATACTCATTTCAAGTCGTTTTCAGAAATGCTATATAGCGACATCAGTATGCGCTACCATAATGTCACGTAAGCTTTCCGACTTGTAAAAAGAAAGTTGGACAGTTATCGATCATTAACTGTTATTGAAATCGTATGCGCATATGGAATTCAGTATGGGTTACGAATTTAAATTCTTTATGAATATTTTGCATTAACACTATTTGTACTGTGCTTGGTCATGTTTTTGACATATATGTACACAGCTGTGCTGAATTATACACGGTATATTGTGTGCTTTCGGAAAGTCTTACAAAGTGCTGTGCATTTGGCGTGAATACATACAACCTTTTGTTTAAATGGATTTCATTATAGGTACGTTTTATATAGTCAGTTTATATTATTGCGCTTTCTGATATTTCTTCACGGTTCGTACAAAGATTAATTGTAGGGAACACTGGAATGTGGTATGTTACATATATATTACGAAGGTGTGTATACGCGACAGAAATGTGAATTATATTTGATGATGTTGTTTGCGTTATGCGATAAATGTAATGTTATGATATTACAGATACATGTCAAGGTAAAGTTATATCCACTATGTGTGAATAGATCTCTGCTATATGAAAATGTTACGCGATGTACTGCGCACTGTGCTATACGTAAAATACAGTCAAATAGTTGTGTGTATTTGACATGTGCTCTATACTACTAGGATACGCTATGTGAAGAGCTAGATATGTTATACGATGTCGTATATTATGCAGTGTATATTTGATATTATCTCATAACTGTTCTATGTTGTGATACCTACATTATGTAAATATATGCAAATCATCGTTTTTTCAATCTTTTGCTTACCACGTAATGTATACTGTATACCTTGCGTGATATAAATACTATATAAGTAATTTACAGATTAAAAGTGTTCTTCGCAATTAAACATTCAAATTCATGCTTTACGTGCTAAGTGTTAGTTTTAGATGTGGTGTTCACGTACGACATTTTTGTCAACGTAAATGAATTGTGTTTTTAAAGTCCTTCACCATTGCTTTACTGTCACTTTGTGCCAAGTGGTTATGTTTTATGCGCTTATAAAATCCCGCTTTATGCGATATGTATTTTCTACACTGTGTGGCGCATTGTATGTAACAGGTCCTTTCAATTACTATACCGTAAAATATTACCTCAGTGTGCCCTATTTTGCCTCTAGGGTATTGGAATGAGTATGGTACTATATGAAGTGGTCAAATACGTAACACTTTTTGGATAGTACATTATGGCATTACTGTAACAAAAACGGGCTATAGGGCACTAAAGACAGTGCAGTCAGGAAGTTGCTGTCGTGCTTCTATAGCCATATTATAGTCGTATAAATATGTGGGTTTAAATTCTACACTCCTGATAAATACGTGCTGAGTGTATATCGTATATTTTTCATCGACTATACCTATCCCCAACGATAAAAAGCTCTCACACGTTGTCATTCTTAACCCTCTGGGGAGGTTGAAGACAAGCAGTGCTTTGCACATCCATCCCTATTTCCAACATCGTTGCAGCTTTCGAAGCCACGTGTTGCAGCCAGAATGATGATCATCACACTTCAACATCTGGTGATTGGACGCAGAATCCCTCATGTATTTCACATACTTGTCGGTTTTGTTGGGTATTTTTAACTTTGGCTAAAATCTATATTGGAATTAATTAGGTCGTCACACACCCAATGTATGGTCATCAAAAAAACAACTTCGACGTCGAAGTGCGTTGCGCGAGTCTTGCGAGCCATTCGCTCTCTTGCCCTCCTCCACACTCGTCCTTCGCTCGGTCGTTCTCGCGTCCAGCGCTACCTCGAAGCAAGCCACCACCATGTGCGGCATTATCGCGATCTTGCTTGCGAACCAGCACGAGCACTGTAACCAGGGGCTCTACGATGGCCTCACAGTGCTGCAGCACCGCGGACAAGGTACGTGTCATTATCATCGAATGCGTACACGCCACACGAGCCTCAATACCAACTGCAATGGCTCACACGCATGCTTGCTTCACTGCGCTATACACAACAACACAGATGCGGCAGGTATCATGACGAGCGAGAAGAACCGCCTGTACTTGCGCAAAGACAACGGCCTCGTGCGCGACGTGTTCAAGCAGAACCACATGGCGGGCTTGCGCGGATCGATGGGCATTGGCCACTGCCGGTACCCAACAGCTGGGTCGTCCAGTAACTCGGAAGCGCAGCCGTTCTACACAAACTCGCCGTACGGCGTCGCACTTGCACACAACGGGAACCTCACGAACTCGCACGAACTCACGGAGCAGCTCGCGAACACGAACTTTCGCCACGTGAACACGGACTCGGTGCGTACTTAGTGGTGCTGCTCTATCCATACAACCAGCGCAAACTGACGTTTGTATCACTCAAAAGGACTCGGAGGTGCTGCTCAACATCCTCGCCGACGAACTCTTGAAGCGCGTGGGGGAGAAATTGGACGCCGACATGATCTTTGACGCCGTCGCCGGTCTGTTCAAGCGTTGCCGTGGTGGTTACACGGCCGTGGCACTGATCAACGGGTTTGGGATCCTCGCATTTCGGGACCCGAATGGCATTCGACCGCTCGTGTTTGGCTCGCGGCCGTCGAACAGTCGCACTGGGACGGACTTTGCAATCGCGAGTGAGAGCGTTGCGATCGATACGTTGGCGTTCACGCTCGAGCGCGACGTCGCGCCTGGCGAAGCGATCTTGATCCGTCAGGGCGGGGAGCTCGAGTCGCGCATGATCTATGAACAGCCAACTTTGCGGCCGTGTATCTTTGAACACGTGTACTTTGCGCGCCCCGACTCGTTCATCGACGGCGTATCGGTCTACCAAGCGCGTCGGAACATGGGCTCGAAGCTCGCCGATAAGATCTTGCGCGAACGGCCGCAGCACAACATCGATGTCGTGATCCCGATTCCCGATACGAGTCGCACGTCGGCGCTCGAAGCGTCGCACCGGCTGAACGTCCCGTACCGCGAAGGGTTTGTGAAGAACCGGTACATTGCACGGACGTTCATCATGCCGGGGCAAGTTGCGCGGAAGAAGACCGTGCGGATGAAATTGAATGCGATCCGGTCCGAGTTCCAGGACAAAGTTGTGCTGCTCGTCGACGACTCGATCGTCCGGGGGACGACATCGCGCCAGATCGTCCAGATCGCACGCGAGAATGGTGCGAAAGCGGTCTACTTTGCGTCAGCGGCGCCAGCAATTCGCCACCCGAACGTCTATGGGATCGACATGCCGACGCGCGAAGAGCTGATTGCGTTCAACAAGACCGAAGAAGAGATCGCACGCGAGATTGGCTGCGAGTGGGTCATCTTCCAGGACCTGAAGGATCTCGAGGATAGCGTCCGGATGGAGAATGCAGAGTTGCAAGAATTCGACTCGTCGGTCTTCAATGGCGTGTACGTGACGAACGACGTCGACCAAGCATACTTTGATCGACTGTCGGCTGAGCGCAACGATGCGCGCATGCAGGCGAAGAACATGGGGATGGCACCATTCAGTCGCACGATGTCGAGTCCAATGTCGGATGAGACGATCGACATGTACAACGCGTCGTAGACGAGTGGGGGAAGAGGAGGACAAGGTAGTGAGGAGGTGGTGGCGAAGAGAGACAAGAGAACGATACAACAGCGCACGAGTCACACTTGAGAGAGAGAGAGAGAGAGAAAGAAAGAGAGTGAGCGTAGTGTGACTGGCTAGATTTACAGATGAAAAGACGTTGTTTTTCGTCCTGTTTGGTGTCGGATCGATTCTGCTTGTCTGGTGCTTGCACCAGTCTGTCGGTTTGAGGCGAGTCGCATTGCTATGACGGCGATGCATGCGATTGCATTGTGATCAAGTGAACTGCAAACGTGTTCGTTGCCCGCTGAATACTGTAATTTATACCACATATATATATAGATATATATTTCGTCATCTTTGTGTCCAAGACCGCCCTCAAGTGCTGAATTGATCAATCCATTTGTCGATCAAAGCGCCAGACGTGCACGCGCCAGTACACCAGCACACAACTTTGGGACGCGTGGCGGCAGACGCGATGAATCACTACCAGCCGTACGGCCGCGTAAGTACACGCGAACCGCGTGGCAGCGGCACGGCGGGCGACCGGCGCCGCGCCGGGTGGGACCTGCGCTTCGGCGTGCTCATGGTCTTCCCCGCGATCTGCCTCATCGTCGTGCTCTACGAGTTCCTCTACTTGCAACAATACACCGCGTCGTCCACGAACGCAAGTGCACAGGACGCAGCACTGCAGGAACGCAGTGCGCGGCTGCGGCGCGACGAAGAGCTGCTGGCATCGACGCTCGCGCCGATCGTCGTACCGACACGGACAAAGCCCGCGACAGTCGTCAATGGCCGTCGGACGATGATCCTCATTGCAAACTACCGCGACTCGAAGCGGTGCGTTTGTATGTTATGGCGTTATATATGCATGCAGGAGCCTCTCTCACACACACACTTGCTATCGCTCCAGCTGCTCGGAGACGCTCAAGTCGATCTTTGACAACGCAAAGTCGCCGGATCTGCTCAAGATCAGCATCTTTGACCAGATCTACCCGAAAGACGGCGAGAAGCAGTGCGTCGACGTCTACTGCACCCTCGTCGGTGAGTCTGCATGTCGTCGCAACCAGATCGTGTCGTCACAGATCGACGCAGCGCTCGCGAAAGGACCTACTGCCGCGCGCTTTGAGACCGAGAAAGCAATTGCAGACGAAGACTTTTGTATGGCGATCGACTCGCACCTCGTGTTTATCGACAAGTGGGACGAAAAAGTCGTTGCGCAGTGGGAAGCGGTCCAAAATCCACGCGCGATCATCACCGTATACCCAAAATCGACCGAACACTTGGCGAACATCGCAACTGACAAGAGCGTCCAGCTCATGTGTACGTCACGGATCGAGTCTGAAGATCCAGACTCGATGATCCAGTACGGCGCACCGATCTGGCTCGAGAAGAAGCATGTCCCAAAGCCACGCTTGATGTCGCAATTGGCCGGTGGGTTCAATTTTGGGAACTGTGCACAGGCGAAGACGATCCGGAACGATCCATTTACACCGTATCTCTTCCATGGCGAAGAATATTCGAGAGCTGCGCGGCTCTGGACGAGTGGGTACGACTTTTACGTCCCCTCCGAAGATATCGTGTACCACTGGTACGAACCCCGCAAAGTCGTGTGGGAGCGCGATTGGGGTGAGCGGTACGTCGTCCAGCAAGCGTCGAAGCGTCGGATTCGATATGCGTTGGGGTTGCCAGTCACGAAAGAGGACTTTGATCGGACCGACTTGGAGTTATTTCGACTTGGGACAAAGCGGACGTTTGCACAGTGGATCGAGTTTTCCGGCATCGATCCACTGGCGAAATATATTGGAAAGGACGTCGAACAATTTCGTAATTGTGACGTGCTCAAGTACGTACCGTACAAAGAAGAGTGAGAGAGAGAGAGCGTTGGAGGAGGTAAGAGACAGGTGATGATAGAACAGACAATGGGGGGAGGGGATGGATGGAACACGACAGGACGCTATAAAGTAGCAACAACAGAAGGACGTAGAGAGGACAAAAAGTACAAGTGCGTGGACGTTTGGTGGTGTTGTCGTCATTCGATTTGATCCATTCACTCGGTCAGTCACTCCTGCAATCCATTGTCATTCGTTTTGGTACTCGGTCTGTCTCGCTCTCTCTCTGTTCACGTCACCGTCATCTGCATTTGCTTCAGGCAATACAACCGACCAATCGCACACCGCAACGCTCACTGGAACTGGACGTTCGCCTGCGCAAAGTAGCTTGTGAGCGCTGTAATCGCAGCTGGTGGCAGATTCGCTTGCACGAGCTGTGGAAACTGCAGCAATAACACAATCATAGACCAACACCTATCGTCAGTCACAATGCCACACTCTCCGCCATCTCTCTACAGAACGACGGCGCAACTGCCTCGTAACATACCACGCCTGGACGCGCGGCCGATAGCTTTGCGAGCGACTCAGCGAGGTATCGCTTCGGGGGCGGGTACTCCGCAAGTACATCGAGCGACACGACGCTCGCAAAGTGGAGCTTCGAGTACCCGGCTTCGTAACCGGTCTCTTCGAGCGCCAGCAGTGACTCGTCGTCGTCTTTCACCGCACTCGCACCGTCGTCGCTGTCTTCGAGCACGTGGACGATCGCAAGGAGCGTGTCTTGCCACAGCGTCGTGTCGGACGCACACACGTCCGACTCACACAGCATGCGCACGAGGCCGACGACGCACACTTTGCGCTCAACGGCACCGCGTGCGCGACCGACGTGTTCGAGCCAGACCGAGCGCAAGAACATCGTCGACATGCTATTCCACAGTCGTAGCGTCAGTCCCACTCTACAGAGAGCCAGTACCTGCTAGACAACACGACGTACCCGCTCTGGAGCGTTTCGAGTGCATTCAGTAGCGCAGCGGGGCCGAGTTTACCGATGAGCACTGAGACCGTATACACGAGGTCCTTTGCGTAGCTCGCAGCATTGCGACCGGCCATGCGCGACTGGAGGCGGATCATGAGGATCTTGATGATCTCCGACAGCATCGGCGCGTACGACGCATGTGGCATGTACCCAAACAGGCCACGCAACAGCGAGAACCCAAACGCTTCAGTCGTACGCGACGAAATGAGTTTCTGGAACACACCGAGGATCCCAGGGACGGATGCTGCAACGTCCGTAGGCGCTTTGCGCATGTACGCCTATAGGAACAGACGATAGCGCCATCCATAGCGTCAGTAATAAAGCCAGGCAGCGTTTATCGAACACGCCTCTGCACGCACCTCAATGAGCTTGACGATCGCAGGAACGTTGCTCACGCGGTCCCATAGCGCAGGCGTCAGTAGCACGGGGAACATGCTCATGTACGCAGGCGAGACGCCACTCGGTCGTAGATCCAGCATCTGTGCGAGGACTTGGTAGACGTACGGCGACAATGCTTCGACGTCGTTCGCCAACACACGCTGGAACGGTGGGAACAGCAGTTCTTCAAACTGCGCAGTCGCATCCGGTTGCGCTTTGCAGACGTTGCGGATCAAAACCGACAGCGACTCGAACAAGTAATGACTGAACGACGGATTGCTCGGGTTCGCACAGATGCGCGTGAGAATCGACGTCAAGCGCTCGACCGCGACGCTCGTGAGCGGCAGAATGTCGTCGCCTGCGACGTTCAACACGCGCATGACGACTTTCATCAGGTAGTCGTTCTCTGGGTAGTTGGGCTGCTCCAAGATCGCAAACACGTGGTTGAGAAGCTTCGATAAGTACGGCGATAAGTGCGCACGCGTAAAACGGAGCGGGGAGCCATTCGACGTTCGATTATCGTCTTTCACGGTCAACAGACGCTCGATGCACGCAGCAGCGTACGTGTGGACGACAAACTGCGTCGGGTCCATGCAGTTCAGCAGCTGGGGGAACAACTGGTCCATGATATCGACGCTCAATTGACTCCGGAACGTCGCAATGAATTTGATCGCATCGGCTTTCAAAATCAACGACGCTTGGTTTGCGTTCGAGAGCTCCGGCAGCACTTCCGACACGAAAAAGTCCATCAGCGGTACGCGCGGATTCAGTTCCGAGACGCCGCGGAGACGCGATTGTTTCAGCGCTGAGAGCGCAATCACCAAGTTGATCTGTGGGGTGGAGAACGCGATTATACGTTAGTCCATAGAAAAGGCAACGTATAGACGAAACAGCATATGACGTATAACGTATAATGTGAAACATGTAACGTATAACATATAACGTATACATGGTTGGAACGTTTAACATACGAAACGTTCAAATGTATCACACATAACGTATAACGTATAACGTGCAGCAAACAACGTATAACATATAACATACAAACACACTATTCACACAGGTACACAAACGTACCGAGACGTCTTTCAGTGCCCAGTTGGTCGCTGGGTCGACTTTGTATTGTTGCAAGTGCGACTGGATCGTCGCCATGCAGATTTGGGTCACGGACTCATTGAACACAGTGAGTAGCCCACGCACGAGTTCACGCGCGGCACTGCGACGACTGTCACCGTCCGAGCCTTCAATGTCGCGTCGGATGTAATCCATCGGGTTGTCTTCAAACAATTCTTCATCCGACGCACGCAGTTGGAGGTTCGTGACGACGATGCCGCACAGTTCGGTCAGCACTTGCGGCGACTCGAATAGTGCGCGATTGAAGCTCCGTGACGCAACGGACGTGAGGAACTTGAGGCACTTCGCAGCCAGTTCATCGTGACGTGGCAATAGCGTAATCCGCTTTGCGAGCAAGTGCCACACGACTTCCGTGTACTTGTGCAAAAACGGTTTGAACTCCTCGTCGTACTTTTCCGCATACAGATTCACGTTCTCGACAATTGCGACCAGCAAGGAATCGATTGCATCCGGTTCGTCGTCGCTGTTGGTGCTGTCGTCTTGAATTAAGGAGTTTGTATACGTAAAGTACGATAGAAACTGCACCATCCAGTCGCTCATGTGGTCTTCAAAAAACTCTGGGAGGTCCTGCCAACTCAGTGAATAGAAGATCCGACTCATGAGGCGCAACCCCGTCAGCATTTGCACGAGCTGTGGCTTCGAAACGCCCGCAACGCGCACTGCAGCGCCGGTTTCCGTGTACAACTGCAGCAGTGGCGCCTGTTTATGTACGTACACACACGTTACGTATGAGTGACGACAGCAAGAGACGTACAATGTACCCAAAAACCACTCCAAAACCACTCCAAAACCACTCGAATCGACACACACGCACCTGGAAGACCTCCAAGCAGTGCTTGAGTTCGCGGAAGAGTGCGTCGGACTTGAACACGTTGCGGAAGCGCTTGAAGATCGTGTTTGCGGTCATGAGCACGCCATTGCGGACTTGCCAGTCCGATTCGGTCTGGAGCTTGAGCACGAGCTGCGGCAGTAGCGTGTCCCAATGCGCCGGGAAGTCGTACTCGCCGATCGTCGTGAGCGCCTCAATGAGCTGCTTCTGGATCGACTCGGGCATGCGGCACATGAGCTCGACGAGGTGCTGCTTCACGATCGTCTTCTCACTTGGAGCGACGCAGCCCTGCTTCTCCGGGTCCCAGTTGTTCTTGATAAAGTTCTTGAATGCGAGTGCTGCCGACAATCGCGTCGCGTGCTGCTCGCCGCTGCTCTCGAGCACCTGCAGCAGCTGCAGCACGTACCCAGGCTGCGCGGCGAGCGTCGCGAGGTACTGCTCTGCGCCTTTGCGCGTCTCACCGACAGGCGACAGCGTCTGCTCGAGCGCCGAACGCAGCATATTGACGTCTGCCATCTCGCTGAGTTGGATGGAGTGGAAGTTGGGTGCTTGTAGGTCGCTGCTCCTTGCTCGTCACGTACTGCGCGCGATGTTGTTGCTTTTTTGCTGTTGCAGGATTTGGTTTTGCGCTTTTTCTTGAGCCACGAAAATGAACCAATAGTTCCAGAATGTTTTTAGTAGATCGTGGTGAAAATGCAAATATTTTCGAGCACAGTAAAACCACGAAAGTGGTGTTGTCCAAAGCAAAAACCAGACCGTACTAAAAATTAGAGACATTGTACAAACCTAGCAAGTGTTGAGCGTACGAATGTCAATAAATACTCTGTCGAGTTTGTAGAGAAGAAATAGCAACTCGATTTAGAAATTTCCTTTTCAGTAATGTCTTTTCCAAGTCGATAACTATTCGCTGTATGCTCGACGCGCGCAAGCTTGTATGCATCTTTATTGTTGCGGTTTACTAGTGTTTTTGTTTCAGCTGTGTTGCCAATAAAATGTTAGAGCTTCTATCCAGCACCACGTTTTACGTTAGACTTCAAGCCAAATCCCAGAATGTTTTGTAAATCGCGGTGACACGCAAAAATCAATCGCCACACCGCCACACACTAACCATGAGATGTAATCTAATTCAATAACGCCAGCATGTGCTAGTTCATAGAGAGTATCGTAGAATGTGACTAAAATTCTATGTGTCGATGACATGTCTTGAAAAGAATACAGAAGAAAACAATGTATGGATGTAGGGATCTATTTTTATCACTAATGCTACCATTTGACTGCTAAATCAAAACAAGATTCAATACTGCTGACGGATCTGAACCAAATGTGTGTGGGCGGGCGATTATACAGTGGTGTTGCAATTTCGTGTCAGTATGTATACGAATGCTATATGCGCTTCGAAGTCACAAAGCCAAGCAAGTTGCATTTAACAAACCGTGGCGGACATCCCTTTTTGTGACGAGCGAATATCCTCATGAGGACATATTATATACGTTGTTTTTTGTATCGATATGCATTGGTGTCAAAACACGGACGGCAACATTGTGAGCGTGGGTATGCATAATACAGTATTTAAAAGTCAAGTGTTACAATGTTTACGATAAAACGTCTATCAAACGCATGTAGTGACAACACTAAAGCACTTCCTATCCGATAGGAGTATGAATGCGCATCTGACGTCGGCAGCCTGTCATTTCTCTATTCTTAGGCAAGGCAAACAAGAATCGTCAGGTGGGATATTTATGCGTTCTATTATTACTGAAAATTCTTCGGGCGAATTTACATCTCAGAATATTTATGCGCTCCGAGTTAACATGCAAACACTTCTTGGTAATGTAGCAAAACAACGGCGATGGCGTCCCAATTTGGTAAGTAAAATAAACCAACCGATGCGATAATTCTATTGTGTTGTATATACGTTGTATGATAATATTACATCATCTTCGCAGCAAAAAACACTTGCGATAGTTACTGAAAACTGTTCTTTAAATATCATATACTACGAGTTAGAAACTGAAAAACTATACAGTGTAGACCCAGAAATATTTAGTAGATCACAGCGAAGTGCATAAATACAATCACCACACCACCACAAGTACTATACTGTATGTCAAAGTGGTGTGTTCACAACGACAAAAAACATCACGAGAAATTTCGTCTATTACTGATGGATTTCGGCTCGAAAGGCAAGCAGGAAAACCATACCACTAATGCAACACATCGATGTGGAGCTCTTAAACTGTTACTACTACCTTCTTGTGTAACGCAGATACTCGCGTTGTTTTTAATATTATCGTACCCACGTTATATCTTTTCAACCCCGACTTACGTTGTTTTTTATAGCGCACTAAGCTCACCAAGTTTAAATCATTCGCCTTGACTTTTGCATCGTTGTGAGTTTTGTCTTAAACTGGTGCGCTTGTTTTTAACAGAACAATCGAGTTGGCTTTCACACATTCTTGACAAGCTGCAATGGAGATGACAGCAGAAGGCAGCGAAAGTGCGATGGCTATGACTGCAGATGTTGGCAACGAGCAGAGCAAGCACAGCGACGAGCACGCGGGACGGGCAACACACAGCTACGATGCATCAGCTGCAGCAGCAGGTGGAGTGAACGACGTAGTAGCAGAAACAGCGGTGCGAGGAAACTACGGCGACAGCAGCGACCACCATGACGACGACGACGCGGCTCATACACAACCCACAACAACTGCATCAACAGCCGACAATGCACCTGCTACACACAACGGCTCTACTGTAAACCACACATCTACCTCAGTACAACACACAAACAGCGACGACAACAACACGTCGCTGCTGACCGATCTACTGCAGATCAAATCGCTGTTTGGCAGCAGCCACTTGAGTGACGTGCACTTTGTGTTTGCGTCCGAGCAGCACACACCACGTGATACAGACACTGCAGCATCATCGAATGCCCTCACCGCTAGCACCACTGATGACAACAACAACGCACTCGAGCAGCACTTGCTGCCAGCACATCGACTCGTGCTCGCTCTGCGCAGCGGGACGTTCCGCGCGGCGCTGCTACGCACGAAGAGCTCGCAGATGCCCGCGACGGTGCGGTTCCCGCTCAAGATCCACGTCCAGGACACATCATATCGCGTGTTTGCTGCGCTCGTGCGGTTTCTGTACACAAACGACACGGTCGATAGCGATGACGACGCGTTCTGGCGCGAGTTGCTGCGTGCTGCGTACGTGTACCTCGTACCAGCGCTGCTCGAGCAATGCGTCGCACAGATCGAGCGTGCGCTTAGTTGCGATACCACCAGCAGCAATAGCAACAGCAAACAGACAGCATCTGCTGCGACTGAGCAGCTGCGGAACGTCCTCGACGTGCTCGTGTTCACCGACACTGTGCTGGCAGCGAAGCATCCAGTTGCTACAGCGACTGTTGCGAAGCGCTGGACGAACAAGAAGCCAGTCGATAGCAACAGCATTGTTGTCAATGCTGACGATGGCGATTATGACAACGATGGGGACGGTAGTAACGACGACAGTGATGACCTTGGATTTGCGAGGTGCGCTGCAGCAGTCGCGCAGCTGCAACAGGACTGTATGGATCGACTCACTGCTGCCTCGGAGCGCGACTTTGAGGCGCTCGTGCACTCGGACGCTGGTCGGCGATGTTCAACTGAGCGCTTCTGTGCAGTTTTGACCCAGCGATCGCGTGCGCCGCTCGTCGTTGCGATCCGATACCAACTCGGTCGCGTCGTGAACGAACTGCTCAAGCGTGGCGCATCGCTTGACGCATTAGACGATTCAGCTGACGCTACTCACGACAGCGATGCGTCGCAGTCGCCGCTTGTCGTTGCACTCGCAACTGGGAACGACGCGATCGTGCGTCGATTGCTCGTGGACGCCGACGCGCCGTACGTATTGCTGACCGACAAGATCCCGCTGTTCCTGCTTGCGACTGCGAGTGGCAACGTCGCACACTGCCGCATTCTCCTGGAGCACAGCAGCAGCAGTGTTGATAGCAATAACAATGCAAACAGCAGCGCTGCTGTTGCAGTGAACCTCGTGTCGCCGGTCGTGGACGGCGACAAGGATATTGTCGCTGCGTTCGGTTGCGCACAGACGCCGCTGCACATTGCGAGCCGTAGGAGCCACGCAGCTGTTGTTGAATTGCTGCTGCAGCACGGCGCAGTGCCGAACTTACAGGACAGTGAAGGCAACACGGCGCTGCACTGCGCTGGGAGTATCGCGACTGTTGAGACGCTGCTGTCGAGTGCGTTCAAGACGAACCCGAACATCCCAAACCGCCGCGGCCAGACGCCACTTCACATTGCAGCAGCAAACGGGAGCGTCGGGATCGTCGACTTGCTCATCCGGAGCGGCTGTCAGCAGGACATTGTCGACGACCAGGGCCAAACCGCGTTCCACGTCGCGGCAGCAAACGGCCACACGTCCGTCGCGCTCATTCTGCTGCGTGAGAACGAGACGATCGAGCGCACGGAGCTGCACAAGCGACAGTCGGAGAAGCTGTCGTCGCTCATTGATGGTGCGAGCATCAGCGCTGTACCGAGTCGGAATGGCACAAGCGATAGCGCACTACACAGCGCTACTGCTGACGGCGACAACGACAACGATGAGGAGGTCGCGAACGACGCAGACGCAATCGCGCACTTTGTCGTGAACCAAGAGGACTTAAAAGGCAACACAGCGCTGCACTTGGCGGCCATGTCGCCGTCCGAGCGATGCCAGAAAATGGTCCAGCTCCTGCTCGAAAACGGCGCGGACCCGAACCACACAAACTGGTTTGGCTACACGCCATTGCATCTCTTTTGTTCGCACCAGAGCGGCCCCGAGTCGGTCATCGACGTATTTGTACGTGGATACGCTGACTTTTACTGCGTTGTATTGATGCGGATGTATGTGGGCAGCAAGTGACTGATGCGATTGTTTGCCTTTTGTTGTCTTGCTGTTGTTATTCCGATGCTGTCGCAAACCACATCAGATTGAACATGGCGTGAACATTCACGTGCAGAGCCTCGACGGCAGCACAGCATTGCATCTTGCAGTCGGACGTGCGAGCGAGAGTGTCGCGATTGCGCTCGTTGTTGCTGGCGCACAAGTGCATCTCCAGGACGCAGCTGGACGGAGCGTCGTCGCACTCGCGGAGACTACGCACCAAGGCAAGATGCTCGTACCAGTGCTACGGAACCTCGCAAAAGCACCCGAGTGGGTCGCCGACGACCAGGCGAGTGAGTGTGCGTCCTGTCGCACGGGCTTCCGCGTCGCGATGCGCAAGCACCATTGCCGCCACTGCGGCCGCATCGTGTGCTACAACTGCTCGAGCAACAAGATCCCGATCCCGAAGTTTGCTCTCGTGAAGCCCGCGCGCGTGTGTGACACGTGCTTTGACGTACTCTCGTTCCGACGGCTGCTGTGAGGCGAGTGAGCACCAAGACACATGTAGGTGTATGTGTTTGAGTGCGTCGAAACAATGCGCACTAATATTTGATTAGTGCACACATAGTAACATATCCTCGATTTTCATCGCGTACTACGTAGTACTGTAGTACGCCGTATTGTACGCTTGTCACTGTATGCGTCGGCATCAACGGGTATCGGCGAATATGTTCAACTAACAAGAACGCGGCGTCGAATCTGCGCTAGTGCGACTGCTGCCAGACTAAAAAGTAGGTTTACACGCGTACTGCCAGTTGCGAAGACGAAGTCATAGAAACAAAGATACGCAAAGGGTTTGACGACGCGAGTGCTTCGTCCAACTAAATCATTCCAAATCCAAATACCATCGCATCCTACAACTGATTTGCAGTCTGTGCGAGCTCCTGTAATCGCTCGACGACGGAATCGATCTCGACGCGCGCTGACGGCTCAAACTTGATTATTGCTTGTATGAGCGACTTCTGCTTCGCTGTCATTGCGTCCGACAGTGGTGGCATGTTGCCCCTTTTCAGCTGGTATTTGATCTGCGCAGGAGTCATCAGGTCCATCCACGGCACCTTGCCGCTCACTGCCTCGATGACGCACATCCCGAACGAGTACACGTCGGACGCGAACGATGGTCGTCCATCGGACAAGTATTCGGGCGAGCGCCAGTTCACGGCGCCGATCTTCTTGGTCGCGACTTGGATCTCGGCTTCGTTGACCAACGCACTCAACCCAAAATCAATCAGCTTCACTTTCCCGTCAGCGCCAACCATGATGTTGTCGCACTTGAGGTCGTTGTGCGCGACGCCGCTTTCGTGCAAGTGCCGCAGTCCGAGCGCTGCTTCGTAGAGCTTGGACCACACGAGGTGCGCATTGCCGTCGCGCTGGAGAAACGTCAGGAGGTTGCCACCCGAGACGAACTCGCACATAAAGTACCGCTTGTCGACGTGGCACGCGCCGTAGAGCTGGCGTACGTGAGGATGATTCAGGCGATGCCACACACGCACTTCGTGCAACAGCAAATCGGTTGAGACTGCGTCAAAGTCTTCTTCGTAGCCCATGAACTTGATTACGACCTGCGTGCCGAGCCACGAGCCTTTGTAGACTTTGCCAAACGAGCCCTTGCCAAGCAAGTCGGATTTGTCAAACACGAGGTCGCTCAGCGGTAGCAACCAGCTCGGCGTCTCGGTTGTTTTGGCAAGTCCTGCACTTGTCCAGCGATCGTGCTCGTGTGATATTGTCGCCATGTTGAACTGATTCAGCGTCAACGCACCCCAGCTCTGGGTTACTGGCGTGTCAGACGGCAGCACATGAACGTTGTCGTCGACCTCATCGTCTTCGCTATCTGGTTGCTGCTCTTCGAGCTCGACTTCCACGGCACTCTCGTGATGCCATGCTCGGATCGGGTCGGTCGCCGACACATCCAGCATGTCCAAGAGCCGATCGAGCTCTGCATACACGACGCTGTGAGTCTCGGCGACACGACGGCTTCGAGCTAACTTGTATACGGACTGTTCCGAATACGTCAACTGCAAGTACCACCGAAACCATGCCAGCGTCGCGCAGAACGCGACGACTTCGATGCTCGTTGGCGCCAGCTTGTGCTCTTGCACGTGCGCAAACACTGCTTCCAGCGCCGGGTACACACTCGTCGCCATCCACGTGTGCTCCTTCAGATTTGCGCATTGCGACTGAATGAACTGCATGCATTGTGGAATCGTGCCACCATTCAGTTTGGCAAACTTGTGCCCGTCGACGTTCGTGCTCACACCAACTCGGCACTGCAGCGCTTGCGCGGACACGCTACTTTCAGCGCTCGTGAATGCAAACTGCTCGAGTCGATTCACAACGAACGCAATGTCAACGCGCTTGCTGGGTACATACGCGCACATTTTCGTGATCAGATCCCACGACTTGTCATCGACAATCGCAGGGCGAGTTGGGAACTGGTTGTAGTGCATTGGATGCTCGCCATGAAACATATGTTCGCCACCATACGGCATTGCACGTGAATGTGCTTCCAGTATACACATCCCAAACGCATACACGTCAGACGCGTTCGAGTGCTGAACGTCTTCATCTTTCAAAACAAATAAATTGATACAAACCTCTGGCGCTGCCCAGTTCAAAGCGGTCGCTCGAAAAAATGCGGACGAACGGATTCCGCACAGTTTTGTCACCAACCACTCGTCAATCACAATGTTCTTGGGGCGAATGCGTTTGTGGACAATGCCTTTTTTGTGGAGGTACTGGATACCGAGTGCTGCTTCGTACAAACATTGCCACGTCGGTGCTTGGTTACATTCGTGACTCAAGTACTTGTGCAGCTGACGTTCTTCATCCGCGTGCTCGTACACTAGGATGCGCGGAGTGCCGACGTGGCAAGCGCCAAAGAACTTGGCGATGTGAGGGTGGTTCAGTGGATGCCACTCGTTGACTGCGTTCGTAAACACGTCGTCTTCGTGCGGAATTGTCTCGATCAGCACGTGCGACTTGCGCCAAGTGCCATCGTAGACCAAATCATTGCAGTCAGATCTGTGGCTGCGCTGTACTAGGTTTCAACTGTGGTATTTAACATCGTCACGAGCGATGAACCAATCTGGAATCATGCACTCAACGAGTCCAGTTTTTTCGTACAAACGCGTCAGCATGCGTTGGATCTGATCTTGAGGCGCTGCGTCAGACTTGCTCGTGGCGACCTTGAGCTCATACTGCAGCAACGTCGCAATCTCGAGCTGCTCCTGTTTCATTGTATCGCTGCTAAAGCGTTGGTTTCTAAAAGAATCATCGACTAGTTTGTCGCCACGCGCTTCAAAGCCCCGACGTATTGTCAAGACTACTTGGTCGAAGTGTGATGCCCAGTCCTCGACAGTGACTGCTGGCAGCGTACTCACTATGCGACCGAGCTCTTCGTGGAAGCCGTGGATCCGGTTCACGACACTACGACTGCCAATAAACCGTGAAAGCGGATGTTCGTACTTCTCGATCGCAAACAGTAGAGTGCAAAGACGAAAAACGAGTGTTGCAAACGACGCAATCGCATCAACTTGGATGCCGTACGAAGCAAACTCGAGTTGTTGCAGCACATTGTCCAATCGATCGACAAGTCCAGCTCACACTTGCTTAAATTCGGCGGATGTCGCACACATGCACCGCATCGTTGCCAGCGTGCCGAGAAGAAGCGGGTACTCGTCGTCTGTGACGTCGATAGTGCGTGCAGCACCGCCATTTACTAGCAACACGTGGATTGCATCAAAGAACCCGGATCGTGCAGCTGAAATTAATGGCGTCTCGCCGTCGACGTCACTCCGTACATTTACAGAAGCGCCAGCGTCAATGAGCGTCTGAAAGATCGTCATCACGCCCATGCGCCCAGCAAGCGTGAGTGGTGTCTCGCGCTCGCGAACAGTGCTGCGTGGATGCATTTTGACGTCTGCGATCGCCCCTTTCTTGATCAAGAAGTCGACCATGTCGGAGTGACTAAACTCGACAGCGTAGAATAACGCTGTTTGTCCGTTCACTGCGACGCTGTCGACCAGCACGCCGCGTGCGAGAAGCTGCTCGGCGGCTACGAGGTCGCTTACTGCTGCTGCAGCAAGTAGCTGGACTGCATCGTCAGAGCAGCTCGCTGGATCGAAAGCACGGTGCCGAATGAATTCTGCCGTCGTTTCCCGTCCACCATACTCCACCGCCAACTGCAGTGGAGTGCGATCCTCCTCGTCGCGAAAATTTACCGAAGCACCGGCCCGAACAAGCAGTCCGACAACTGCCTGGTTTGCCTTCACCAACGACGCAAAGCACAGCGCGGTCATCTCGTAGCCCGAGATCGCGTCAACTGAAGCGCCGCGCTGCAGGAGCAGCTCAACTACGTTCGCTTGACGCGCAGATGCAGCATCAATGAGCGCCGTCGTGCTGTCCGAATTGTCCGCGTCAATGGAGGCACCGTGGTCGAGTAAACAAGCGACTGCTGCCGTGTGGCCATTTTTTGCTGCGTACGACAGTGCATCACTGTATCAATCCTCCGATAAGTGAGTGCGGTCGCCGACTCGAACCAGAGCAACAATGACGGCGGCGTTTCCACTTTCCGCGGCGTACTCAAGCGCCGTATATCCGCTGCGGTCCGTCAAATTCATTGTGGCACCGCCGCGAAGCAGCTGCTCGACAACACCGAGTTTGCCGCTCTTTGCTGCATGCATCAAGACTGTTGTGTTCTTGAGATCGTGCGTGTTGACATCAGCGTCAGCACGAAGAAGAAGCGCAATGATCACCGCATCGCCTCCAAGCAACACGTACATCAACACACTGTACTGGAGCTCGTTTGTCTTTGCATTCACGTCAACATCGAGAAGGATAAAGTCTGCGACGAGATCCGCGCGTGCAATCCTAGCAGCAAAGTGCAACACGTTCCGTCCATCGTTGTCGAACGCGTGGACGTCTGCGCCATGGTCGAGCAAAAGAGCAATGATGTCACTGTGTCCATTGCCGACCGCCGTCAGCAGCGGTGACATGCCGTTCATATTCACAATATTCATCGCGGCGTCATACTTGAGCAGCTCCGCAACAATGGTATCATGGCCGTGCTTCACTGCACACATGAGCGTGGTCTCGCCGCTCAAACTAGCAGCCTCAACGTCGATGTCGCTTTCGAGTAGGTTTGTCACGATCTCGAGGCAACCAGACTCAATAGCATACGAGAGCACCGTTCGCTTGTTGCAAACATTGTGGATGCTCGCGCCATACTGACGGAGCAGAGTGTACACGTTCGCGTGGCCAGCTCCTGCAGCATACGAAATTGGAGTACGCATGAACCTGTCCGTCGACTCTGCGCCTGCGCCTGAATGAAGCAACGTGACCACGAGCGCCGCGTTGCCACTCATAACAGCGTACACAAGCACCGATCGCCCAAATGTGTCTCGTGCGCCAACGTTGGCGCCACGTGCCATCAGCGCCGCGACAATGCGAGTCCGCCCGCGCATAGCTGCGTGCATAATTGCAGTCCTGCATTCGACGTCTGCGATGTTTGTAGCAGCATCATGCGCGAGCAGCACCGCTACAACGGCGAAATGATTGTGCTCGGCTGCGAGCAACAGCGCGGTGCGTTTGCGAGTGTCTTGTGCGTCCACACTGGCGCCACCTATGAGGGCATTGACGACGGCTTCGACATCTCCAAGCGCTGCGGCGTCAAGCATCTGGTTCTCGAGTTGGGAAGTGGGTGCTGTCGCTGCTGCAGCGGGTGCTAAGGAATTCGACCGGAGAGCCGTCTCGTGTGCAGATAGACGTGCTGAGAAGCCGAGCTGCGGATGCGGCGACAGGTAGGGGAATGCGTCTAGTGGAATTGAGAACGCACTGTCATATGCTGCGGTGGTCACTGAGAGAGTGGGGGTGCCATTCAGCATATTCGTCAGCTGAGTTTTACGTTCCCGCTACATCACGCCAAGAACATCTGTTGTGAAGTATTAGCAATTTGTTGACATCTTTATATTTGTCAAGCTCATGACAAAAACCTATGATATTTATGACACCCTAAGATCAAGGAGGCCGATCCGTGGCTTTTGTTAGTGAGTAGCAAAATGAGAACGCACTTGCTCTAGTGAGTAGGTTACTGGCAGGGATCGCAGATGAACAATTACAATGACAATCAATAGCTGTCGCGCTCGGACCGACTGCGATCGTCGTCGCTATCGTTGTGCTCCTCACGTCGCTCATCGATCACGTACAGAACAACTTTGCGCCGATCGACATCTACACACCACTGCCAGCAGCAACATCCACGAATGCAGCCACAGGTACGAATGGGAGCGCCAAGCAGCTCTTCAGCGAGTCGTACTACATCGCACGCGCGCTTTTCCGCGCAGGTACAGGCAGCTGGTACAACGCTCGTCACGCGCACGCTTGGCGACTACGCGCACCTCGACCTCACGATCGACTTTACCGTGCTGTCTGGTCCACGAGATCGTGTCGTCGTGCACGTCTTGGGTACGCACGGCGTCGAGGGCTTTGCCGGCAGTGCGATCCAGTCAGCACTGCTGCAGCGAGTTGATCAAGCGAGTAGTAGGAGTAATGGCGATGGCGACAACGACAGGGCCGCGACACGACAAGACGCTGCTGCGCCGACTGTGATCATTGCACACGCGCTCAACCCGTTTGGTTGACCATTTTAGCGGTGTGTATTTCAGTATATGTGCGCTAAAAATCAAAGGTAAATGCATCAGCAGTGTCGGAAGAGAATCATAGTACTTTGTATTTAACGCCGAGTATTTAGTTTTTTCAAAGCAAGCGATTTCGTTTAACCTCACTGCATGCAATCGGCATGCGAACTCACTAGTAAGATAGTTTTGGCCGCAAACCGATTGTATGTGTGCATACGAAAGCAAACGGACGAAAGAGAACTTAATGACGTCCGTGTGCTTGCCTATAGTGACGGCATGCTTGATCTGAATGCAGTTCGCGAAGCAAAATATGTGAGGACTATTTGTTTCTCTAATTGCAATTTCGAGGATCCCTGGTTCCTGGTCCAGAGGTCTCGTTAATGGAGTGGAAGCGAGGCGTCGTGGGCTCGAGTGTCGAAACAGTGTTGACTCGCACATCGCGTTCGGTTCTGGAGCCCCACGAGCAATGAACACCTGTACAGCGACAGTGCTCGCGATTGCGCGTTCCCTGCGACGTTGACATTACCCGCGCTAAAACGAGTACCTGGACTTCGTTGTCTGGTCAGTAAAAACATCCAATAATCACGCGCACAAACGCAAGCAATACCACAGTATTCAGCCAAGTCTTGCGGATTCAATTTGCTGTTCAAGTGGCACGCACTTCGACGTCAACTCACATGCACCCACACGGACTTGGTGCGTTCTGCTGCTGCGCGCGTGGACTACTGAACTGGTTGCGCAGATGCAGCGGGATCACCTGCAACAAGTCGGCGCTGTTCGAACGCTAACGCAAGTGCATGGTTGACATGATGTCGAAGCTGACATTTATATTTTCAGTCCATGTGAAGCTTTTTTTCTTTCTTTCTCTCTCTCTCGATCTCGCTTTCTCTCCCTTGCAGCGGTCTCGTTTTGTTGTGCTTGTATTACCCTGAATGTATCATAAACAGTACGTTCCACACTATTTGGTATCCGGCATAGCCACAGATTAAAGCTTATACTGATCAGATCCCTAACATCACCTCTAAATATACCGGTACAGTACTGCTATTTACAAGTCTAAGTTTAGTGTCGGTCACTAATACGGGAACTCCTTGAGTGCGTTGGTTACCGCAACATATCCGACCACATAACAACTCAACAAAGCAGCACTATCGAGTTTGGCACTTCCGCGCGTGTTACAACAGTGAAAGTGTTTGCTGCTTGACGTTTGGTACTTAAGAGCTAGTAAAAAGTCGATATCAGTGTGTCGGGATTAAATTACTTGGACGGCTTCGCTGTCGCTGCTGCTGCTACAGCTGACGGCGACGTCCTGTTCTTTTGACTTGATGCCTTCATCTTGAGCGCTGCTGTGGCAGGCGCGCTGATGGGGCGATCTGGTGACATTGCAGCGCGCGACGAGTTGATCGTGATCGCACTGGTGCACGCACACGACGTTAGCAGCGCACCAGCGTAGTTCATGAGACGTTTTCTAGGCGTAAGCGCGAATAGATGAAGTCTAACACTCGCGACTTTCATCAGCAAGACGCACCGGATAGGCGGCGCTGTTGCAGTGCTGCCCGTTTTCAAGCTCTCGTCTCGTCGTGTTGATACACCACTGCTCTTCGACGTTGATGGTGGCGATTTTGTCGACAAATTGGAGTACTCAGTGTCGTCGTAAAGCACATGCGCTGCGTCTTCTGGAATCGACTCTGACCAAGCACACATATTGTCAAAAAGGAAGATACATTGAGTGCACCAGAGAGCCACTGCAACGTGCTGCACTACACGATACTAGCAAATTCGAGTGACGACGCACCGTAGCTGCTCACGAGCTGCGCGCTGAACGGGACGTTGGAGCGATAGATCCTGCCCGTCGACGGTCCAGTATTCGCTCTTTTCGTATACGGAGCACGATCATCGTCGCTCGTAGCAGTGGTGTCGTTTACAGCGTCGTTGTTTGTCGTGGTCGTGACTTCTTTGTGACACGAGAGGCATCGCACGAGGCAGTCGTCGTCGCTGTCTGCCTTTTGACCAAGCAGTCGCAGCTCCAGTCTGTTCGCCATAGTCCGACAAAGCGATATGAGCGCACTGGCAACAACAAATCAACAACTAGCGAGTACGCACTCTTTGAGCTGCTTCAAGTCGGCTTTGCGACGCAACGTGCGCTTGATCGCGTCGAGTGTAGCCGTGTGGTCCGGCAGTGCAAGTAACGCGGCTGCATTTGCAGCTTGCAACTCTGCAATGCGCTGCTCGAACGCGCTGCCGAGCGCATCCAGCTGCCGCTGGTGCTCACTGCTCGCAGCAGCGATCTGGCGCGTTGCAGCTGCAATGTCGTCGCTCACGAGCACGAGCTGCTGTGTGAGCGACGTGCGGGTGTTGTCCACGTCGTGTGTAAGCTGCGTGATTTTTGCCATCGCAGGCGTCGCACCAGCAGTAACGCGGTGGTCGAGCGCTTGTATACTCGCGTTCATGTCTTGCACGTGGTGCCGCAGCGATTCGTGTGTCGTCGCATCAACTTTGCTCTTGAGGTCCGTGTGGAGCTGCTTGATCGACGCAAACACTTCCTATCGAAAAGCAAAGGCAACAGTGTGTGGAGTGTGCGCCATACACATGGGAATGACGCGTAAGCGTAGGCAGCATTGCAGTAATGTCGCATCCACAGCAATACTAGCACTCGTCAACGCATACGATGGACGCACCTTGGACTTGTCTTCAAGCAACTCGATGCGCGCCGAGATCGTAAAGACGTTCTTCTTGCGCTTGAGCAAGATGTTTGCCACGTCTTTCTTCTTCTTTTCTTTCACGTGGCCCTTGAGCTTGAACCACTTGTCCTGTGCGCGGTGTTTGAGCTCATCGACTTCGTCGGCACTAAGCATGTTGGCTTTCTTGAGTTTGTTGAGCGCAGTGAACGTCCGCGTCATCGACGATGCGTCTGCATCGCCGTTGCCACTGCTCGCGCTGTTGGTCTTGTGTGCCGGAGCGTCCTCGTTGTTTACCTCGTCACTGTCATCGCTATCGTCCTGGCTGTCGCTCACAGACTCTGAAGACGACGAATCATCGCTCTCGGACTCGCTGCTGCTGTTTTTTGTGTCGACAGCTATGACGTCGGCAGTGGAAATCTCAATTGGTGGCGTGACGCTGTTCGATGGCGGTGCGACTGCTATAGGAGACGCCGAGCTGCTCTTCACTCGCGCGCTGTCTGCCTTGTCCGTCGTGAGTGGTGGCGTCACGACCACGGTAGACTCAGCAACTGCAGGCGATGCAGCAGCAACGCTACTAGAGCTGTCGATGGTGTCTGCAAGTTTGGACTTGCGCGTCGCCAGCTGCGATTTCGAGCGGGAAGGCGCTTGGCGTGTTTGTACCGGTGGCGCTGCTGCGGCGGTGTTGCTCGTCTTGCTTGGGTTGCGAGAGTTGCTCTTTGCGAGTGGCGGCGGTGCGACGATCGTTGTTTTCACACTATCATCTGGTCGCTCAACCGGCGGTACAGTCGAGCTTTCGGTCTCAGCTTCTGCCAATTGCACGTTCGCAAAAATTGTCTGCTCAGCTGCTGGTTGGACTGGTTCATCCACAATAGCAGCTTCATTGGGTACGCCAAGTTTATGAGACGCTGGATCAACGTCGACAACATGAAGAGTACCAGGTGTGATATCGCTCGCGTCGATTGCTGACTTGGGCTGAACCGAAGTTGATTGCGGCTCTGGGCTGGAAGGAACTTGTAGTCGCTGCTGCTGTGCCTCTGGTGGTGGAGCTGCTGCATGTAGAGTTGGCGTGAGTGGTACTTGCTCGATTGGCAATGGCTCTGTCGCATTTGGCGCGGTGCTTGGTTCGCTCTGAGCCGGCATTGGATCGAGCGGAGATAGTTCCTTGATGGTGAGCACAGGTTCAGCTTCATGACTATCACTGGTAGCTAGTGCCACTTCCGGCTGTTGTTCGGTTGCTGCATGCTGCAAGTCAGTAGATGATGCATCTGCGGACGCTGCAGACAATGATAATTCGCTCGCGTGTGGCTGATCTGCTTCGACTGGACTGAGCAATGTAGCTTCGACGCTGGCAGCAGGAGTAGCAGCGGTGGCGTCTTCTGCAGATCGATCCGAGTCATGCTTGCTCCGTGTTGTACCATCGTCCAAGCTGTCGTCCTGCTCAGCCTTCGCGTTTGCATCTGTCTGATCGACTAGCGCAGATGCCGTCTTGGCGTCGCTCTCGTCCTGCAAAACGTCAAGTTCGTGGTTGCTTGCGTCGATGTCGACAGCCGTAACACTGTTCGCATCTTTAACTGTTTGTCGGTCGACGACTTCGGTGGGTGTTTGGCAACCACTCGCGCTGCCTTGGTGCTCGCTGCTGTGCTGCTCCTTGGCTTTAACGTGGTGCGTATGCCCAGTCTTCTTCTTGTGCACCTTCTTGATCGTCACTGCTGCTTTTGGACTATGTTTCGGCCGTTGTTTTGTAGTCGCAGGCGCGGCAGAGACAGTCTTGTCGCGCTCGTCGGCTGGCGCACTGAGCGTATCGAGAACGGATGCGACCATGTTTGTCACGCGCACAGTCGTCTTGTTCGGTCCAACCTTCTTCTTAATTGTCGGCACTGCATGTACAGCAGCACGCTCGTCGTCTGCTGGTGGTGCTGCCCAGCGGTATACGTTTGCAGTCTCGTCATCGACGTTCGCGGCCGTGCCTTCAATGTTGTGCGCAATGTTCCGGAGTTTGAGGTCGAGTTCCGTCATGCCGAACGCGACCTCGGTCATCCACGTCTCCATCGAGTCGACTTTGCCGCAAACGATGCGAAGAATCGCCTCCATCGCCATCGCTTGCTTCCCAAGATCCTGGAAGAGACCGTGGAACATGTCGCGCGACGCGCTCGAGACCGCAGCGCTCACACTCGATGCTGCCATGACAGCGCTACTGTTGTTGTTGCTGTCGTCGTCTGGCTTCCCACGCTTGTCATTGTTTGCTGCAGTTATACTTGCAGCACTACCTAAGTGCACCTGATGCTCGACCGACGACTTGCCCATCGTTGTTTTGTGTCAGTTGAAGTGGCGTCGTTTCGATATTGCAGATTCATGTATATTGCGTTACTGCTACGAACTCGTTAATAACCCTGCTGGCTTTAACTACAGTCGTACGTCGTATCAGTCTCCAACGACGATGCGTGAACAAAGCGTCGTCGCGGTTGCAGTGGTAGCACTGCTGCTGCTTGCAAGCGCACTCGCGCTCACACCAGGACGGTTCCAGTTCACGCAGTCACTGTATTCGACAACCGAGGACTTTGGCGTCGCGTACATCACTGGTAGAGTCGTATTTGCATGTGTAACAGCGTGGTGGTGCTAGTAGGCGAAGTCGCTCATCTGCACAGTTGTCAAATCTTTGTCAACGCTTACGCATTTTGGGGTATGCATGACAGTCCAGCGCAACCTCGGATTCGATGGCCGGGCGGCAGTGTACGTCTCGACGCTGCTAGCTAGTGCTGGCGGCGGCAACGCAGTCGCAGGGCGGGACTTCAAGCCCGTGTTCAACCGCAGCCTCGTGTGGCAGAACGGCGACGACTTGGAGAAAGAGCTCTACGTGCGGATCCTGAATGACGGCCAGCCCCAAGAACAGCGCAAGACATTTACGCTCTACCTGCACGACGCGCTCGGCGGACAGATCAACCCGGAACGTAACGTCACACAGATCGTACTCGAACCGCCATCCAACTGTGCGTCTTGGTGATGTGTTTGTGTGGCTTGAGTCATGTTGGTCAAGACTCAGCGCGTCAGTGTTTGCACTTGACTGCTTCCCCTTCACTTACGCGCTCTCTAGTGCTACCTGGAAGCTTTCGGCTCCTCAACGCGACGCTCGACGCGAATGAAACAATTGTCAGCGCTGGCAACGACGCATCTGCGTTTGCGATCCCTGTGCTATGGGAGAACGGCACGACGTCGACTGCGCGCGTCGCGTTTGAGATCGTCTGTGACAGCGCGTGTGGTCCAAACGACGTCACCGTGCTCCGTCCAGCAAACCAGCTGCTCGAGTGGACGCGTGCAGGTCCACGCATTCAAACGATCTTACTTGCGATCCCAGACGACGATGTCTACGAGCAGCTCGAGAGCTTTCGTGTGCGACTGAAGCTCGTCGAGGCGCCGGTAGACAGCTCGCTGCTTGGCAGTATCGGCGTCGGATCGCTCGGCGCGATCAACGAAGTTGTCGTGCGCATCACGGGACCAAACGACGGTGCGTGGACGATTTCCTGGCTGCGCTGAGCCTGAGAACAGCGTACTAACTCACTCGCTGTGTGCTCGTCGCAGTTCATGCTGGCGTCGTGCAGTTCCAAGCAGCGTGCTTCCCAGCATGTGCGAGCATCACGTACACGGTGCACGACGGTGGCGCAGCGCATGTTGTGCTCCAGCGACGCAATGGCAGCGACAGCGCAGCGTCCGTGACACTGCGCACTGTCGATGGCACTGCGCTCGCAAATGTTGACTACAAGCCACTCACGACTGTCGTCAAGTGGTCCGAGGGCGATGCAGCCGACAAAGTTGTCGTCGTTCAGGCACTTGCGGACGTCGTGCGGCACACGACCAAGCGGTTTGCGCTCGAGCTCGTTGACAGCCGCGGCGCTACGCTTGCTGGTCGCCACGCAAGTCGGTCGTTTGTCGACACTGTTGGACCGAGCAACGTTGTGCTCGGTGAGGTGAACTTTGCGGTCGCCGAGCCGCTCGCAAGCATCCTGAAACGTCCCGACGAGAGCTTCGTACCAATCGTGACGCGACTCGACTCCCATCTGCGTCAATGCCCACGTCTCGTTGTCACAGCACCTGGCGTCGTCGAGCTGTTGGTGCAGCGCAACTTTGCAAACGTCGTCGGCTCTGCGCGCGTGACGCTGCGTGCGGTCGACGGGACTGCACTTTCTGGTGTCGACTATGAAGCACTCACACCGGCTGCGTCTATCGTCGAGTGGACAAGCGGTGACGCAGCCGCAACGAAGCGCGTGCAGCTTAGTATTCTCGCTCCAAGACGGTTTGACACGCATACGCGGTCGTTTGCAATCGAGATCGCAAGCGTCACGAACGTCGCGCTCGGCCAGTGTCATCGCATCGACGTGGATCTCCAATCTATTGGTGCTGCGCCGCACATTGTCGCGTTTGATCTGAACATGAACACGCGCCAGCTGACGCTGACGCTGAGCCACCCAGTGCTCGCTGCAACGCTCGATGCATCCAAGCTCCAGCTTCAGACAGAAGCTGCGTCGACAGCGGTGACGATCGTGGTGACGTCTGGTAGCAGCACGCCGCACACTTCGCTGCAGCTCTCGCGAGAGTCAACGACCACAGCGACTGCTGACAGTACGCGGATCGTACTCGACATGAGCGTGAGCCAGATGCACGCACTCAAGATGACCCCAGTGCTCGCAAAGAGCGCAGCAACCGTGTACCTAAGTGCTCAGCCTGGTGTGTTTGAGTACGTGCTTGACAACTGCGCAAGTCCGATCTCGAGCGCATGCACGAGTCAACCGTTGCGTGGGACGGCATCGCCGCTCGGCGTCTCGACGTTTGTCGCAGACACCGTGCGTCCGGAGCTCCTGAGTTTCAGTCTCGACCTCACACAGCAGCTGCTCAAGCTGCGGTTCTCGGAGCCAGTCGACCGCGCGCGCGTCCACGTCGACGCACTTGCACTGTCAGATACACGAGCTGGCGGCAACGTGTATCGACTCACGCCTGGCGCGACGCGCGAGTTCCGTCCGACGCCGATGCCACTCGCTGGCGCATTGCAGACCGACGCAACGAAGCTTCCGACCGATGGCACGTACGTCACACTGCTACTGAGTGCCGACGACGTCAACGCATTGCGCGCATTCGGCAACAAACAGATCGGCGAGAACCGCGGCGCGTCGACGTTCCTGTCCCTCACGAGCGACTTTGTTTCCGATCTCGCAATCCCACCGAATGCAGTCGTTGCGATCGAAAGCGGTAACCTATTGCAAGCAGCAGCGACGGACTGCAGCGCCTGTCCAGCAGGATCGTTCCTCGCTGCGTCGTGCTCTGACACCGCGAGTCGTGTCTGTGCAGCGTGCAGCGTATGTCCTCGCGAGTCGTTTGCGCTAGAAGCGTGTACTGCAACTCGCGACACTGTCTGCTACCGTACGTTTCGCTGTCCGTCAGTGTAGGACGTTGGGGGAATGGCCATCCTCTTGTGTGCGTTGCTGCTACGACTGATACGATGTGACTGCTTCTGCCTGCACGTTTGACAGCATGCACCGAGTGCCGCGGTGCGCAGTACGCTACTGTCCAGTGTACACCGACGACGGACCGCGAGTGTGTGAGCTGTACCAAATGCACGCGCGACGAGTTCGAGGCATCGCCGTGCATCAACGGCGTGAATCGCATCTGTCGCACATGTGACTCGTGCTTGTTGACGAAAGAGCAGCAGCGGCAGTGCGACGTATCGACACTGTGGCGCCGCCGGCTGCTCAAAGCGCCGTACGCATGCCCACGTGCGTCGCAGAAGTACAAGACCCGCGAAGCGCGTCTCCAGCGCGCCAAGTCGAATGCATGCGGTGCTGGGCGGTGCTCGTGCTCAAACAGCGGCGTTGGGAACTACAATCCGCGCGCGGAGAGTTTCCCAGACGACGACCGATGCACTGAACCGGCAGTGTACAACATCTTTCTCTAGTCGTTAGCAATGAAGTCAGCAGGCAGTGTCTGAGTCGCCTAACAGAGCTGTAAGCCAACCCCACGATGTGTTGTGTGTCGCTTTCATCAATCGCAAGATATCAAATCGACAGTGCTTCATGCACTCTATTATCCTCTCTATGTATCATCCCGCTCTATGTCTCATCTCTACTCTATCGTCCGCTCCACCATGACTCACGACGTTGTCTCCATCGCAACACCAGCTGTCGGTGGCAAACGGATCTCGTAAAACTCGTACGCGAGCTCTTGGGCATCTGCGACGGTCTCGAGCAGCAGCGCGCCGTCTGCGAGTTCCAGCACCGGTGTGATCGAGTAGACAAAGTCAGATGCTGCGAGGAGTGCGTGGAGATGCAATACACCAAAGCGACTGTGGCTGTCGGCGTTCATGAGGTACGCGACGCCACCGTTTGCTTCGAGTCGATGGCGCACGACGCGAAGGAAGCCCTCGGCCGTGCTGGGTTCGCAGATGATGTCGCACGCAATGACGACGTCGACTTTCCGGTCGGCGCCGATCGACGCGACGTCGTCCCAGTCGAGGTGCTCAACGACCACAGGCGGCTTGCGCGCATCGAGCGCATGCGTGAAGTGCTCGTTTAGTGCGACGTTGTACGCCAGTGCTCTGCACGTATCGTCTTGGTAGTCTGTCAGGACAGTGGAGCGCGCGTACCGCGCTGCCGTGATGCCACCCAACCCGAGGCCACTCCCGACTTCGAGCACGCGCTTGTTGTAGAAGAGTTCGCGATGCGCGTGGACCCAGCGCGCGAGCACGAACGCTGCACCCCAGAGCAAGTACCCGGTCTTGGGCTGACCGGTCATACGCGTCGTGACTTGCCGAATGAGCACCGAAAGGACGTCGTTGTTCGTCTTGGTTGCTGCGTCCGTCTTGTTGCTGCTGCTGACGACGATCGCGTCGCGTGGATCAAGCGGCAGTGGTACCGACAGTGGCGCTGGCCGTTCAATCGTACCAAGTGGCCGTGCGCGATGCGGGAAGCTGATGCCGGTTACGGTCGAGGTGCAACTCGAGACGACCATCGCAGCAGCCTGGGACAGGAGGAGGTGTAAATCGCAGTAGCAATGAGCATGCGACTCGTTGGGCTGCAAGGCGATTGTGGAGGCGAAGGTACAAAGTCGCACGCGTACCTCTTGGATCGACTCGTGCTCGTGTTCCATGAGCTGTACGAGCAGCATGTGCGACCCAATGCGTGCTGTCAGGAAGTAACCATCCAGTGGACGAGTCAGACGCTAGACAGAATAGATAACATGCTAGCTAGTGGGATATACGCACCAATGAACGTCGCGTTGTCCTCGTCGTCCGCAACAGCAGCAGCGAGCAGCAGGAGCAGCTAACCAAGTACGGTGCGTGAGCGCATGTTGTCGCAAAGTTACAAACAATTGCTGTGCTGAACGCACATGCACGTACCTCGCTCATGTCGTGCACGCGCTCGTCGGATGGTTCGGCTTCGCGCACAAACGCGCGCATCTGTGCATCAGCAAACTCGAGAAAGCCCGCTGCGAGCGTGCATGCACACACGTAAAGCATATCAGTGGGTGTGCACAGCGCAAGAGTCATGCTACAAGCACTTTCATTATGCATGTGGTGTACCGATTCCGAGTACGCAGCGGCCAAACGTTGACGATGTGAGCGAGCGAATGTACTCGCGCGTATGCGGCGAGACGAGTGTCGTGAGGTCCGCTGGCTCGAGCACCGCGCGTGCAGCTGCGACTGCTGTCTCGAGCGACAGTGAGCGTGTCAGCAGCACCATCGTGTGCGGTCGTGTCGATGTAGCGTCTCGATCGTTGATCGGCGTCTACGTTGCGATGGTGATCAATTCTGAAGCACTTGAAATAATTGTCTGTTTGACTGCTGACGCACAGCCAGTCTTTCGTGTCTTTTTATGGGCATCAGCCGCTCACACGTCGCAGACATAATTCTGATTTGGTCATTATAAACCCAGACCCAGTCGCACAAACCACGCCATATGAGCTGTAACGTCACGCCGCGTCGTGACGAGCAGTTCGTCTTTCCGATGACCAGTTTATCCGACTATATGTTTATTAACTACGTGTTCTATACTACACACACTTACGCTCTTACAACGCAAACAGTGGGAGTCCGTAGCACACGGCAGCGTGGCCATTGAGGAACGGGAGCTTGCAGACTGCACGCGCGTGTCG